>APFE030268071.1:1883-32938 GCA_000404065.3 Pinus taeda | reverse complement strand
ATGGGGCACAATAGTAACAATATGGGCACTACATGGGTATATCAATATAATAAGGGGGTTGTACTAATAACAATAAGGGGTTACACTAGTAGTATAGGGGCCTAACAGTAGCCCCCCTGCATGGGGTTCAGGGCATCGGCCCGAGATATTTCTTTTGGACCCTATATTAGGTGGCCGGACCTACCTATGGTTTTGTGCATGGATTTCACACATGGTTTTGGGCATGATGGTTTTTTGTCCATGGTATTTCGTAGATCAGTTCAAGGGAACTACGATTATGTTCTAATCAAGGGCTTATGGATTCTTCAGCACACACACACACACACACACACATATATATATATATGTATTATAACATTGAAAGGAATATAATGAAAAATCAATCTGGTAGTCCTGGTTTTGGGATCCAGGGGAAAATCTCTATGTATATATGTTTTATGTTTATGCTCTCTCCATTGTTTATTTTCTGTTTTTAAGAATTCGTTTGTAGGTAATTTCTTTAAGGGGTTAAAACCTACAAGATTAATAAACCCAATAGATTTATATTATAAGCCCAAGGAAATAATAAACCCATGGGAATAATATTAAACCCAAGGGATCAATACTAAAAACCTACGAAATATAAACCCAAGGGAATAATATTAAGCGAAACTAATTAATATTACAAACGCTAGGTATATAAACCCTAATAATATTAGACCCAACAGATTGATATTATAAACTCAAGGAAATAATAAACCCAAGGGAATAATATTAACCCCAATGGATTAATATGATAAACTCTAGGTATATAAAACCTAAGATAAATAATATAAACCTTGAAATAAACATGGTTGACCATGGTTTACCATGCTTGTTTTTTATATTGAGACAATCTTTGTTACAATGTGACGTTGGACCAAGGATGACCATGAATGATTTTCATATTGAGACAATCTTTTCCATAAATGTGACGTTGGACCATGGTTGACAATGATTGATGATGGTTGACGATGGTTGACAATGATTGACCATGGTTGATTTTCATATTAAAGCAATCTTTGTCATAATGTGATGTTGGACTATGGTTGACAATGTGATTAATTCTAAAACCCCAAGATATTATAAACCCAAGGGAATAATGTTAAAACCAAGGGATTAATATTATAAACATAAGGTATATAAGCCTTAGGATAAATATTATAAACCCTAAAATAAACATGGTTGACAGTGCTTGACCATGTTTCATTTTCATATTGAGAAAATCTTTGTCACAATGTGACGTTGGACTATGGATGACCATGGTTGAGCACGACTGGTTTTATAAACGATGGTTGACCATGATTAATTTTCATATCAACACAATCTTTGTCACAATGTGACATTAGACCAAGGTTGATTTTTATATTGAGACAATCTTTGTCACAGTGCGACGTTGGACCGTGGTTGACCATGATTGATTTTATAAGCCATGGTTGACTATGATTGATATTATATACCCAAGAGAATAATAAACCGAAGAGATTAATAATAAAAACCCAAGGGATTATAAACCCAAGAGAATAATATTAAACCCAAGGGAATAATATAAACCCAAGTTATATACATCCTAAAACAAATATTATAAACCCTTAAATAAACATGGTTGATTTTCATATTGAGACAATCTTTGTCACAATGTGACGTTGGACAATGGTTGACCATGGTTGACCTTGATTGATTTTCATATCAAGAAAATATTTTTCATAAGGAGATCTTGGACCATGGTTGATTTTCATATTGAGATAATCTTTGTCCCAATGAGAAATTGGACCATGGTTGAGTATGGTTGTGACAATGAGACATTGGACCATGAGACAATATTTTTCATAACGTTGCCATGTTTATTGACCATGGTTGACCTTGATTTACCATGGTTCACCATGGTCGATTTTCATATTGAGATAATATTTGTCACAATGTGGCATTGGACCATGGTTGACAATGATTGATTTCCATATTGAGAAATTATTTGTCACAAACCAAGCGATTAATATTATAAACCCAACGGATATAAAATCTAACATAAAAATTATAAACTGCAAAATAAATATTAAACCCTAACATTAATATTATAAACCTTGATATTAATAATATAAACCTAGGGTATTAAAAAACCCAAGGGATTAATATTAAAAACCCAAGGGATTATAAACCCAAAATAAAACTAAAAAAACATTAAAATAAAACTAAAAAAAACATGTATCTTATGAATTAATTATATTTGATACTAAAACAAGGCCAACATAAAGTATTACCATAAAATGTATGTGTAATCAGATCACGCTAGTTTTACACTACTCTACTTTGTTGGGTGCAAATAAGGTGTCTTTTAGAACTCTTAAATGGCTCACATTAATTTTCAACCTGGGTAAGTCTTTTTGTTTCAAGAGTGTACACAATATGTGCAAGTGATGTAAATTTTTGAATCTACAGAGAGAAATGCTTTAAAATAACTTATTGATTTCAATACAAGAGTAAACAGATCAAACCATAAGCTACCAACTTATAACTTCAAGGAAATTAACTTATTCAAACATCAAAACTCAATCTAAATTGAAATCAGAATTCAATATTAATCGAAAGTTCTAACTGCATATACATCAATCGAGTGCATCGTAGTGATAACAAAGCTCTTTCAGCTGAATCTAAATTTCTGCATAAAAGTAATACATCTGATATAATCAATAAAACTCTAGCTTTCAATTAACAAGAAATGATTCTTATCTATCAATCAAATCAATCCACGACATAAATAAATGAAGCCAATCAACAGCAATAAGAATTAATGTAGTGAATACACAAACTCAACACCAATGAAATTAAATCAATCGTAAAGCTATAAAATAGAGTAATTGAACTTTACAGTAAAAGAAAGGTAAACTATAAAACAAGGAAGAACAGTGAAATCCACCAGTGACCGGGCCCAAGCCTCCAGTGATTACTACTTGATTACTTCAGAATCTCGTAAATGAACAGCAATGTGAATTACATATTATTCATCAAATCCAAATGTCATTATAGCACGATGTCCTTCATAATAATGCGCTGTATATTAAAATTACAACTGAAGTAAAAGGCGAAAAGTTTAGTCCCCTATTCTATTTGTCTTTCCCCTCTTATAGTCAAAGAGGAAAAGAGATAAATGGGATTCCTTAGGATCAGGAGATCCTAAGGAATTCACAACTAAATGTTATTATCGGGCAGTCTTGTATCTTGCGTTGATCCTCCTGATTCGCTCCTCGATTTGACCGTACAAGACGTGCGTTGTTTTCTCTGTTTAGCCTTTGTTGTTTAATAGTTTGGACAAAAATTGTTCCATTCACCAATTTCTTCATAATCAACAACAAAATTTAGTTTTGACATTCAAATCGCATCAAAAGCAGTTTCATTCATTTTCTATCGAAATCTTATCAAAACCTTATTACATCATGGCACAAATGCATAAAAAGGAGGAAAAATATAGTGTAATCAAGGGTAAATTTATACCTGTTGCACGGCCCAACATACTCCCGGCCGTTTGGTGCTACCCTGAGGATCTACGAAACCCCTCTGAAATGGGTTTAACCTTACTAAACGTCTGCACTTATGGGGTCCTATTGTTGTATGAGCAGTTCGTTTCCTCTTTGGAATAGGGTTCTGTTGTTCAATTTCCACAGTTGCAGGGGTTTGGACTAGAGGGTTTGTCCCTATCTCTAGCGGTGCTATAAAAAAATCCCAAATTAAATTTTGTTGGGCAAGAATATGACTAACAATCATTCTGATCAAACCATGATGACTAACTACAGTCTCAGGATGTCTGACCTGTCTTATTCTATTTTCTATGTCATGCAATAATGAATTCAAGAAAAATGGTAAATTCACAGTGAGCTTCTGCTTTAAAATGACTAAGAGTTTAAGTTGTCGTGGTTTTACCACATCTCGGGGACCATCACAGGTGACGTACTTCTGGACGACACTTGCCAACTCGCACCATGGTTCTCCCAGAGAGGACGGTTGAATTCCCTTGCCTTTTTGTGTTAATTCCTCGCATGCGTCTCTGAAAACCTCCACCGCGTCATGTAACATTATGTGCTTTTTAGGCCATATTGCTCCTTCTGCTGGCAGCCCGGAAACTTCAGTTATCACGGCCTATGATACTGTTACTCTTACACCTTTTACTATGGACTTCCCATCTTGTAAGTGATGTAAAACCTCAATAGTGATTTCTTTGCTAGGGGCCTGAAGTCTGGTGAAATATGATATCCATCCTGTACGCACCAAAATTTCTCTGGCTCTGGCAGAAATATCTAGCACTAAGGGTTCAACGCGAACTGATTTTCCACCCATAATGCTCGAATTCTTCCAATATTCGCCCTACAATTTCAAGGATTAACACAGAAGAAAAGAAACAACAGAGAACAACAATTCCTTTGGTGAAATAGAACAGCAAGTAGATGTAACAACTAAATTCCATAATGTTAAGCGGAATTTCCATGAGAATTAATAATATTAATTTGAGGACTATCATACTGCCACATGTCATTTGATCATGGGATATCACAGCAACATATTAAGTCAAATAAGCGGAATAAATATAGCGCATGCAAATGCATAATGGAAATCCTTCCCCCTCCTTAAAAGAGAGGTCGCCTACGACTGAGTAGACAGGGAAAGTGTTGTTCTAATGACAAGGCAAGGGAATGAGCAGTACGATAATAAATGAAGCAGAGTATGCATATCAATGATAGGACGGCAAGAGGTATGGTTATAATGAGAGTGGAGTGTGTAACGATAGTTATGAATAAGAGATAGGACGCTTTGGATTGATGATAAGTTATGCGAAAAAGAAAAGGACAGCAATATGCCAAAAACGTACTCTGCTGACAGTATTCTAGCCGAGAATGATACAATTGGTTGAAAGACATTATCTCATGCATAAAGGTTCTAAACATGGGAAAATTAAGGAAATAATTTCTCCGATAAAAGAAATTATAAGAAGAGGGTATTATAGTAAAATTTATGATAAGATATAACTTCAATACCATAAGCAGATCCTCTGCTGCCAGCAGGCGTCCATAGCCTCGACAGGGTTGCTTTTTAACCCATATGAGCTAGGATCCTCAATTTATAAATGGAGAGTTCCAGAGTTGTTTTACATAAGAGATCAGTGTGTTGGCGTGGTAACAAGATAACCACACTGCCATTCACTGGAATGTAGCAAAAGTGATCAAGCCAGCTCATAATGAGACCTCCTGCTCCAAGGATATTTCAACTATCTAATGGATCATAACCCTAGTGTGGTGGCCATAGTGGGAATGTCACTTTGCTATAGCCTTATGAACATGGTAGGTTGGCTCGTATGAGACCCCCTATCCTCCATCTGAAAACAAAATTTTGCTATTATTACACATTTTTGTGATAAATAGAGGGAGGCTCAATACTCCTTAAGAGCAGGGATGGTGGAAGAAGTTGAACATGTCAATAGAAAAAGTATATCCATAATCTTATTTGTTATAGAGAGAGAAGATTATAACCAGGAAGGGTGGAACTAGCATGGTTTTTAATATGATCAATCAGTATCATGTACAATAGAAAATGATGCAGTAAAATAGTATATAAATAACTGTGTCCCTTTTCTTGAAAAGAATCTATCATTAAGACGCTGCCCTGTTAAAGATCATAACGTTAATGGTATTAACTCCTTTCAATAGAATCCATAAATTCTTTGTCCTCATAAAATAATGTACTTCATGCCATGAAACAAAAACAAAATGAAAAACAAAAGAAAAATGGGGCTGAGATAAGCGAAGAGCAGTCATACAAAAGAAAAATTTTGTTGTTCTATTGGGTTGGACCGCGGCTGTTCAAAAGATTTAACAACAACTATTCAATTAAATGAACAGCAAAACAATGCAAAAGAAAAAAAGGTGTTGTTCCATAGATTGAACAACATCTATTCAATTAAACGAATAACAAAACCATGCAAAAAGAAAAGAAGTGTTGTTCAATAGATTGAACAACAGATGTTCAATAGATTGAACAACAGTTGTTCAATTAAACGAACAACAGTTGTTCAATAAATTAAACAACAAAACAATCAAAATAAAGAAAGTGTTGTTCAATAGATTGAATAGCAATTGTTCAATTATCTGAACAACAAAAAAATGAAAAGAAAGAAAGTGTTGTTCAATATATTGACCAGCAGTTGTTCAATTAATTGAACAACAGGTGTTCAATTAATTGAACAACAAAACGACAAAAAGAAAGAAAGCGTTGTTCAATATATTGAACAGCATTCGTTCAATTAAATGAAGAACAAAACGACAAAAATAAAGAAAGTGTTGTTCAATAGATTGAACAGCAACTGTTCAATTAAATGAACAACAAAATGACAAAAATCAAGAAAGTGTTGTTCAATAGATTGAACAGCAGTTGTTCAATAGATTGAACAACAGTTGTTCAATTAAATGAACAACAAAACGACAAAAAGTAAGAAAGTGTTGTTCAATAGATTGAACAGCAATTGCTCAATAAATTGAACAACAAAACGAGCAGAGAAAAAGAAAATCAAATCAAATCAGCAATCATATTTACATATTTTACAGAGAAGAAATAAAATTAATGAAGATGAAGCTGCCGAAGGATTTCCTTTTGCAGCTAAAACTTGCATGGTGGGGTCCTCACGTATCTGTTGATAGAAAGATTATTTTGTAAGTGGCTTTTAGTAGAGGTACACCTAATACCCATTTGCTTTAAAAGAAGATCCAGACCCATCAATGGTGGCCAGCATAAGAGTGTCATTGTCGTGTACTTGTTTTATTTCATAGGGGCCTAACCATCTAGGCTGCAGTTTTCCAAGGAAGTCTTGAAACTTGGAATCGTAAAGAAGTGCCCAGTCACCCTCATGAAATGTCGTTTTCTTAGTTAGGGCATCATGCCATTTGGCTCTTTGCCATTGAATAAGTGTCGTACATTGTAGAGCCAGTAGCCGAATTTCATCTAATTCGTTCATCTGTTGTAACCTATTAACTCGGGCTTCAGTTAAATCCAGTCCTATTTCCTGGGTTGTCTTTAGTGTTTGTATCTCAAATTCTATGGGAAAAATGGGTTCCTTAGCAAATACCAATTGATACGATAAGTATCCAGTAGTGTTTCTCCAAGTTGTGCGATATGCCCACAAGGCCTCTGGTAGTTGAGTAATCTGGTCTCATTGATGTGATGAGACAGTCTTTGTTAGAATAGCTTCGATAACTTTGTTGGTGCTCTCCACCTGCCCGTTCGCCTGCGGGTGATACAAAGAAGTAATTTTGTGTGTGATGTGATGATTTTTCAGTGTAGCAACAATCTTATGACCCACGAATTCTGCCCCCCATCAATAATTACTTCTCTGGGTAAGCCATACCACACAAAAATTTCGAAAAGAAAATTAATAACAGTTTCCTCTGTTGCTCTTGGTAACATTACTACTTCCACCCACTTAGTTACATAATATGTTGCAACCAATATATACTTTTTTTGGTTGGATGGTGGTTTGAACAGCCCAACGAAATCTAATGCCCAATGCTCAAATGGTTCTATCACCAACCTTGGATGTAAGGGAATTTCATCAGATTGGCCAAGGCGACCCATCCTTTGGCAACTATCACATGTCTCGACAAATTTCTTAGCATCTTTAAAAATAGTGGGCCAATAGTAGCCCATCTGTAGAAATTTATGTCCAGTTCTGCTGTCTGCAAAGTGTCCACTGCAAGGTCCATCATGGCAGGCTTTTAAGATATCATAAATTTTGTCCTCCCTGATGCACCTGTGGATGTGCATGTTAGCTCCTATGTGGAAAAGGTATCCTCTGATCCAGGAGAAACGAGTGCTACGCTGCACAATCAATTTCCTTTCTCTGGGTGTCATATGTTTGGGCAATTTTCCCGTTGCTAATAAATTCGCTACGTCTGCATACCATTGCATTTTTACGGCCACAGCAAACAAATGTTCATCCAGGAACTAATCCTCTACAACCATTGTATCATTTTTTCTTGGCACTCGAGAGAGGAAGTCTGCCACGAGGTTCTCCTTCCCTGGTCGATCCCTTATAGTTATGTCAAATTCCTACAAAAGTAGTAACCAACAAGTCACTCTTACATTTGTAATAGGTTTATTGGCTAAATATTTAATAGCAGAGTGATCAGTATACAGAAATACAGGGTACCCAGTTATATAGTGTCTAAATTTGTTGATATCATAAATAACAACTAGAAACTCCTTTTATGTTACTGTGTAATTCAACTCAGTAGTAGTTAACTTTTTGCTGATGTAATATATAGTGTAGGGTTTCTTGTCTTCTTCTTGGCCAAGAAAAGCTCCAATAGTTGTATCTGATGCATCTGATAAAATCTGGAAAGGTATATCCCAATTCGGGCCTTGTAATACTGGTGTTGTCGATACTAACTGTTTCAGATTTGTAAAGGCAGTGTCACGTCTATCAATCCATATAAAATCAATATTTCTTGTCAAGGTATATAAAGTTGCAGCAATTTGCGAAAAAGTTCTTTATAAATCTACGATAATATCCAGCAAACCCCAAAAAATTACGTATCTGTTTGAGTGTAGGGAGTAGATAATAAGAGAATTACCTCTATCTTCGCTGGATCTACCTGAATTCCAGCTGCTGAAATGTAATGAACCAGAATCAGGGCTTCTTTCATCATCATATGACATTTCTCATGACTTAAGCATAGTCTAGTAGCAATACACCAATCTAGGACTTTCTTCAATGTTTGTAATGCCTGATCAAAGTCATCTCCATAGGGTGTGAAATCATCCATGTACACCTCCAATCCTTCATTTATCAAGTCTGCAAAATTACTAAGTATGGCTCTTTGGAATGTAGTAGGTGCGTTGCATAATCTGAAAGGCAATACCCTATAAGAAAATGTTCCCCAGGGGCAGGTGAAAGTCGTTTTATCCTGGTCAGGGGAAATTTGGATTTGGTTGTAGCCACTAAAGCCATCCAGGAAAGAGAAGAATTTCTTTCCTGCTAGTGTATCCAAGACTTGGTCGATAAATGGAAGGGGAAAATGGTATTTTTGCGTTGCTTTGTTGAGTTCTTTGTAGTCAACGCATATCCTCCCTTTTCCATTGTTTTTAGGGACACCTACTAAAGGAGAAACCGATTTACTGTCAGATATAGGATAATTAAAATTCACATCTAACAGTTTTTTAAGCTCTTCTTTCACAATATCCTTTAGATGAGGATTTAATATACGTTATGGCTGTTGAATGGGTCTTGCATCTTTTTCAGTGTAGATGTGGTGCATGCATAACTGAGGGTCAATCCCTTTCATGTCTGGGTAATCCCATACAAAAGCCCCTTTATATTTCCTAAGGACTTGGATAAGTTTCTGTTGCTGGTCATTACTCAGATCATTGTTAATGTTCAAGATTTTCCCTTACTCAATTTCAATAGGCTTGCTACTATAAACAATGGTTGTTGGTATTGGTTGGTCATTAATGTCTCTCAAGGAATCTTCTTCAATCTCATTATCAAGGACTGCTTCAATCATGTGACATCTCAAATTAGACATTGCAGTAGGGTGATTAATAAAGGTGTTAATGACATCGTCTTCTATTTGGTTTTTGAATTTAAGTGCATATGCCACAGTCAATGGTGAATGAATATTTTCTTTTAAATATGATGTTGGTTGTTTCCTAGTTTTTACAATGGTTAGGCTTGGCTGAGTAAGAGGGTATAAAGCTAAATTCTTTACATCATTCCCTCTAGTTATGGTCATACTGCCTATTCGGCAGACTATATAAGCATCGGTTGTTGCTAGCTAAGGCCTTCCTAGTATTAAGGGATGTCCATCTATGATCCAAGAATCTTTTGCTTATAGATGTATTAAAGAATCACATGTAGAAATTACAAATTAACTACAGAAATCTAATGTGCACATGAGAGAAGAAGAAGAAATGCATAAAGCATGAGAAGAAGACAACAAGACTTGATAACAGATTTCATCCAACTTGGACCACATCTTTGGGCCCTACTCAATCAATGGGGAGGCCTTCATTCATTAAATGGCATGAAAAAGAAGAATAAAATCAGTTACACCAAAGGAGCCTTATACCTCCATTCTGGAAAATGGATAAGAAATGGAGAACTCAGATGGAGAAATCGATAGTGCCATGGCATTTATGGCATCAATAAGGGTTGAAACCATATAAAATTTGTCAAAATCTGGACAAAATGGACTTTTGCCCCTCCTGCTTGCTCTTGCCTCGAACTGCGTGCAAATTCCTCTCTCTCCTTGCACTTTTCCATGTTCATAGTGTTTTATAACATTCTTTTGTTACAGTGTCACTTAAATCAAGGGATCAGGTTGTTTATAATAGAATGTTGTTTGAATGGAAGGATCAGCGGGTGCGATTAATCTGACCGTTCGACCTTCCGTTGCAACAAAACCCTGAAATAGCCCTTTTTCGTTAATACAACAATACACGGGATACAATGAAAAAACCGACCGAAAAGCTTTAAGTTGGAACTCAAATTTCATTAAATCGGCCCTATTCTCCTGTCAGGCCTGCGTATATCACAATCGCAACACCCTTTGGGGTCTTTCCTTTGACTATGTCGATCACTGATCGCCGGTCGCCGCTTTCGCGGATCACCAATCACCGATATGATCCTGACCGTTGATTTGTTTTCTAATCCAATGGCTGAGATTTCACGTCACTATCAGCATATTGCAATCGTTGTCGGCATATCACATCGGCATGCCACATATACAATGGCTCGGGGTTCTTCCATATGGCATACACCAACACCAATCACCAATGCCAATATCGGCGATCGCTCCATCGCTTATCGCATGTTGCCTGGTCCAGATATCGCTTGTCGCCTGCCCCCAATTGTGATTAGTCGGAGATCGTTGATCGGGGGTTCCGTCCACCCAGCCTTAATTCCGGCCTTTTAACTCCTCCGATTGTGATTTGCCTTTATAAGGCTTTAGGCCCATTTTTATAAGAAATGCCTCATTTTTCAAAGGAACAAAGGCAAACTCTTTTCGCGATAACTTCATCATCCAAAGTCCATTTTAGCCCATTCAAGTTGCAGTAGATTTAGAATGAAAATATCTACGCAATGGGACTATATCCAGGAGCATCCTTGGACTTTAATTTTCCCCTATTTCCTGCAAGTCAACCCAGACGTTTGACTTCTTTTATCTCCTTCATTCGGACTCGAATTGGAGTGTCGTTCACACCGTTGGAATCAGGGTGACGAGCACTTCGATCTAATGTCAATATAATTACCTTTCGGCCACTTTGAATTTTGAGCTTTTCCCATGCCACTGTGTTTGAAGATCCACCTGGATCAATCTAGCAGATTTCTGGGGTTAATAATAAAAAAATTTGCCAGATATTCCCATGAGTTCACAGAAACCATCACATCTTGTAATGTTCCTTTGGGCCTAATTACTGAATGGTCAGCTAGTTCCTGCAAGGTAGTGGTTGGTTCTAAGGCTCTGATGCCAAGCACTTCACAAGTTTCTGTTGTAAGAATATTAATGGCTGCCCCTAAGTCAACTAAAGCATTAGGAAAATAGCGGCCATTTATTTGTACTATGACAATGGGATTTCCAAGGTCTTCATATTTTACAGTTGTCCCTTTGCCTAGAAATAAAGCAGACAAAGTTCCGACGACATGGATAGTTGGTGTTATTTTTGTTTTCCTCAGAGACTTCTTTGCACACAATTATTTAATGGTTTTAGCATATATCGAAATGTCTTGAATGGCTTGGATGAGGGGTATTTTTATACAGAGATTCTTGAGTTCACCCAGAAGATCAAAGTCGGGATATTCAATAGGTCAAGGTATTATCAATCATTTTGGGAAAGGGGGAGAAGCAATTATAACTTGCTCAAGATCTTTTTGCTTGACTGTATCTCCTCCATGTTTTATTTGTTGGTCATCTACAGTCGAAGGCTTATTCAAATATGTTTCTTTAACTTCAGGTTGCATATTTTTGTCCTCATCTGGAGCAATTACACGTCCAGATCTTAACTTAAGTTCATTACATTCCCTCATCTCAATTTTAGGGTTCAAACTCTCAATAATTTGGACTAATTGGATTGGTCTGTTGTTAGGATTTGGGTTGGGTTGAGCTAGGAGTTGTGGTCATATATTAGGTTGAGGATTTTGCTGCAACGTATAAGGTGATGGTAAGGTTGGTTGAGGCAGAGGAACTGTTCCCATAGGCTGGTTTGCAGATGGTTGCCAATTTGGCTGCCAGTTCTGATTTTGCCAGGTAGAAGGAGACCATTGAGAGGAATAGGGGGTGTTATACTAGAAAGGTGGAGGGTAAGAGGAATTTGGCCCATTATTATTTGGATTTTATTGGTTAGGCCATGGTGGCATAGAAAATGCTTGAGGTGGCCAAGTAGAGAAAGGTGGTTGGTTATGCCATGCTGCTCCTGAATACTGTTGAGAATTAAATTGCGAGGAAGGAAAGAGTGAAGATGGTTCTGTAGGCATACCTGCCGGACATGTTTACCATTGACGGCACTGGTTCATCAGATATACTGGTTCCACTTCCTCTTCTACTTCCTTGAAGACTGCCTTTAATCCAGGAAGCGATAGGAAACTTTCCATAGTGTGATCCTTAGTGCAAATGGAGCATGTTTGAATTGTATCCAATGGACATTCTCTATGATTGTGTTTCTTTCTGCAACGTGGAAAAAAACTAGCTAGATTTTGTTATGCTTCGACTTGCTTTTGTTTGGCTTGCATGATATCCAATTGTGTGGTCAAGGTCCCTAGGATATCAGTCTTGAAATCCTCTAGTAGATTGTCGATTTCAACTCGTGTAATACTTCCTCCTGAGGCTTTGTTGTCTCTGGTGATCGCATCACATCCAGTTGGTCTCAGCCTTGTATTGCCTCTGGAACACCTGGTGCACAATTGTGTAATATTGTCATAATCTTCTTGATAAATATCACCCTTCCCCATTAAATTTAATGTTTCTACCCATTGGTCTTTCATACCTTTGATCATCATAGTTTTAAGAACTTCAGGAGGCAAATTTGCATAAGGAGATATTTGCAGATTATATTGAAAACATTCTACATATTCTTCAAGAGTCTCATTAGTCTTAGCTATCATTTGAAAGATTTCATCCTTCAATTCTCTAGTTCGGCAATAATCTTGCTATTTTTTTAGAAAGACTATTTTCATTTGGTCCCAGCCACTAATAGTACCTCCACCAAGCCCCATAAACCAAAGCAGAGCTGCTCCCTTCAGAGTAGAGGGGAACAAATTCAATTTCTGGGGGTCGGTAGTGTAATCATATCCCCTACATAAAACATCGAATTCAAAAAGGAGTGCATCAGGATCCTCTGAAATTAACCCATGGAAGGTAGGAATATTGTGTAATGGTATAGCTTTCATGGGAGCATTGACAACTGTATCGACAATAGGGTATTGTAATGTGGAGGTCTGAGGCTGTTGCAAATTATTGGCCATTTGGTAAAAAATATGCCAGTATTCTTCAGGGATTTCTAGAGCTGGAGCTCTGTTTTTGGGGGAGTCAAAAGAGACTTTTAAAATGATTTTAACAGCACTACCTTGGTTCGAAATACTGGGTGTCCTCTGTTCAACTACTACTTCAGGAGATTTGGGTTCTGATGAATTAATCTTCTCAACGCTACCTGTTTCTCCTTCTCCTTCACAGAGGTTGCAAGAATTCCCTTCTTGTAAAGGGCTAAACTACAAATTTTCAGTGTTCTAAAAACTCTATTTAGACCCCTTAGTCTTGCTATGAATCTTAGCGTCAGTTAGAGATGGTGATCCTGCAGCCTAAAGGGTTACAATAGGATTTATTGTGGAAATGATTCAGGGTCCTACTGATGACTGAGACTCAACTTTCCTTATGATTTCGTCAATGAAGGTTGATCGTCCAAAGGGAACCGATCTCGTATATTTTTCAGATCTTGGCTGAGGAATTAAATATTTTTCTACTCTTTTCTTCTTAGTCATTTACTCGGAAATTCAAAAATTTATTTCTACTTTAATTCCTATGCAATTTTGCTAAAAAGCGGGCGAGGGAGCAAGCACTTTACTTACTCGTATGCAGGTTCTTACCTTCCGTTTTTAATACCTAGTTCTTTCACAGCAAACACACATCAAACATCTATTCCTACGCAATTGTGTTGAAAAGCGAGAGAGGGAGCAAGCACTTTACTTACTCGTACACAGGTTCTTACCTTCCATTTTTAATACCCAGTTCTTTCACAACACACAAACATAAAACACACATCACCTTCTATGAAATGGAAACACTCTCCCCGGCAAAGACGCCAAAATGTTGGACGCAAATAAGGTGTCTTTTAGAACTCTTAAATGGCTCACATTAATTATCAACCTGGGTAAGCCTTTTTGTTTCAAGAGTGTACACAATATGTGCAAGTGATGTAAATCGTTGAATCTACAGAGAGTATTGCTTTAAAATAACTTATTGATTTCAATACAAGAGTAAACGGATCAAACCATAAACTACCAACTTGTAACTTCAAGGAAATTAACTTATTCAAATATTAAAACTCAATCTAAATTGAAATCAGAATTCAATCTTAATTGAAGGTTCTAACTACATTTACATCAATCGAGTGCACCGTAGTGATAACAGAGCTCTTTCAGTTGAATCTAGACTTCTGCATAAAATAGTACATCTGATATAATCAATAAAACTCTAGCTTTCAATTAACAAGAAATGATTCTTATCTATCAATCAAATCAATCCACGACATAAATAAATGAAGCCAATCAACAACAATAAGAATTAATGCAGTGAATACACAAACTCAACACCAGTGAAAGTAAATCAATCGTAAAGCTATAAAACGGAGTAATTAAACTTTGCAGTAAAAGAAAGGTAAACTATAAAAGAGGGAACAACAGTGAAATCCACCAATGACCGGGCCCAAGCCGCCAGTGATTACTGCTTGATTACTTCAATATCTCGTAAATGAACAACAACGCGAATTATATATTATTCATCGAATCCAAATGTCATTACAGCACGATGTCCTTTAGAATAACACTCTGTATATTAAAATTACAACTGAAGTAAAAGACGAAAATTTAAGTCCCCTATTCTATTCGTCTTTCCCCTCTTATAGTCAAATAGAAAAAGCGATAAATGGGATTCCTCAGGATCAGGAGATCACTAAATGCTATTATCATATAGTCTTGTATCTTGCGTTGATCCTCCTGATTCGCTCTTCGATTTGACCACACAAGATGCGCGTTGTTTTCTCTGTTTGGCCTTTGTTGTTCAATAGTTTGAACAACAGCTGTTCAATTCGCCAATTTCTACATAATAAACAACGAAAGTTAGTTTTGACAGTAAAATCACATCAAAAGCAGTTTCATTCATTTTATATCGAAATCTTATCAAAACCTTATTACATCATGGCACAAATGCATAAAAAGGAGGAAAAAGATAGTGTAATTAAGGGTAAATTTATACATGTTGCACGACCCAACATACTCTACTGAAAAAATGAAGAAAAATACATTACACCAAGACATCCCCTAAAAAACGTGTAGATGACATTCCCTCAAGGTTCTTAAACTTGGAAATAACACTCTCATATAACCTCACAACACCACTTCGCTTGAAAGGAAATTTTAGCTCTTCTAACCTATTCCAAAGGTTGATCCTTGACACAATGCCAAAAAAAAATTTAATCGTTGAAACAAAGAAGGGGATTGGTTTTATTATTGTGACACTCCTTCATAATGATCCAAAGCATAGTCTTTAAGAGTAGCTTAGCATTTATCTCTTTTTTCATGGCTTTAAAGCCATATATTGATATCATTTTCTATAATACTTTTGTATAACTTGATTAAGATAGGGTTAATCATAATGGTTTTATAGTTAGAGGGATTACTTTTATATGGACATTTATAAATTGTCAGTTAGATATTTAGACTTTCTTTTGTACTTGTTAGCTAAATCAAGGTCCTCATCTAGCTAAAGAGGATTAAGGGTTAGAATCACTACTTAGAAGAGTAGCTTGATTAGTTGTGGTTTTGGCATTACAAACTCGTAGTAGGATGCCACTATCTTTATTTCTCAGGTTGTAAATATCTTGTTATAAATTTGTGTAGGGAAAAAAATTTCTAGGTTGTTTTTCTCAAAGAAAGTAAAATTGATATGTGCAAAGTAACATATTGTTATATAAATCTTGTTAGCAGTAACATATGAAATCTCCATCCAATAATGTATTGGTTGAGAGAATATTCTTATGATATCGAATGTGAGGAGAAGTGTTCATTTTTATGTAGCAAGCTATGGTTGCAATCTCTCTATTGGAGGATTTTTTTCTAGGCTAACTAGAAAAGACAAATTCTTCAATATTAAGGGCCATAGACTCTTCATGCTCTCAAGTTTCAACTAGAAATTCAATATCAAGTTCACTTAGGATCCAATTTAATATAGGTCATTAGCTGCATGAAAAACCACTAGAATGCTATTAGGTGCACAAAATTCTTATTTATTATTATGTTTTTAGTCTAAATATGTGACAAAATTCTTTTTCAACTAAACTTTTTTAACAGTTAAATTATAATAAATTTTACAAACTTTTGAATTTTTTTTAATGATTTTTATATTTTTTAATTTTGTATTTTTTTTCACAAATACAATGCTAATTTTTAATTAACAATTTAATTATAATAAATTTTACAAACTTTTGAATTTTAAAAACATTGATAATATTTTATTTTTATTTTTTCCCAAATAAAATGCTTTTCATATGAAAAATATATACATTCCATCTATTACATCAAAAATTGTCTTATTACTTAAATCTAAGTAGAGAAAGTTCCATTCATTCTTCCCCACCAATATAATTGATTGGCTAACAATTTAAATACTTAATATATAAAAATTAAATATTTAATTTTAACATTATGAAAATACTAAACACTATGAACACCTAAATATTTACATTTTGACATTACAAAAATACCAAACCCTATTTTGGCATTATTAAATACTAAAGGCATGATACTCTTGATACATATTTAAAGGGGCCAAATACCCAAAGCCAAAGAACAATCCGGCATAACACAATACTTTAAAATTAATTAATTTTAAAAGATAAGGAATGACAAAATGGATACATGACTACAAATTTAAATATAAAATACATGGAGAGGGGCCAAATAGGGTTTTAAAGCATTTGAATTCCAACGACCAAGGGACTGACAACATGGATACATCACTACAAATTTAAATATAAAATACATGGACAGAGGGGCCAGATAGGGTTTTAACGCATTTTAATTCCAACGACCCAATTTTAAACCCCTCTTCGTGGAAGAAAATTGTAGTTGGAATTCAAATGCCTTAAAACCCCATTTGGCGTAAAATCTTTTGTATTTGAAAAAGAATTTCAATTAACACTGGAGATCTAGAATTATGACTATGATCCACTCTGTCCATGTATTTTATATTTAAATTTAAATTTAGAGTTGTAGTGATGTATCCATGTTGTCAGTCTCTTGAAACAGAGTTACATTAATGGTGGGCATAGTGAAAACAATAAAATATGAACGGGTTAATTTGATCCATTCATTCTTTCTTTGTATTGTAAAATTAATTAATTTTAATGTTTTGTGTTATGCTGGATTGTTCTTTGGCTTTAGCTATATGGCCTCCTTAAATATGTATCAAGATATCATGGGTTTAGTATTAATAATGTCAAAATAGTGTTTAGTATTTTCATAATGTCAAAATTAAATATTTTGCTTTTGTATTTTTATAATATAAAAATTAAATATTTAATTTTTATATATTAAATATTTAAATTGTCAGTCAATCGATTTATATTGGTAGCATCATGGGTTTAGTATTAATAATGTCAAAATAGTGTTTAGTATTTTCCATAATGAAAAATTAAATATTTTGCTTTGTATTTTTATAATATTAAAATTAAATATTTTTAATTTTTATATATTAAATATTTAAATTGTCATCAATCGATTATATTGGTAGGAGGAATGGATGTTAATTATCTCCACTCAAATTTCAATTCTGCAAGTAATATAGGGAACTTAATATATAGATGAAATGTATATATTCTTCCTATAAAAATATATAGGACATTTTTATTAGTGAAAAATAAAAATGGAAATTTATTAATGTTTTTAAAATTAAAAAAATTTGTAAAATTTATGATAATAAATTTTTAATTGAAAAATTAGCATTGTATTTGTAAAAAAAAGATACAAAATTTAAATTCAAATGTTTGTAAAAAATTTATTATAATTTAACTATTAATTTTAAAAAGTTAAGATTAAAGAATTACATTGAAATAGAAATTGTCACATATTTAGCTAAAAACATAATAATTAAATAAAAAATTGTGCATCTAATAGCATTCTAGTGGTTTTTCATGTAGCAATGACCTATATAAATGGATCTAGGTGGAACTTGATATTGCATTATGGTGAAACTTGAGAGCAAGAAGAGTCTATGGTCCTTAACATTGAAGAATTTGTCTTGCGGTTAGCTTGGAAAAAAATACTCCAATAGAGGGATTGCAACCATAGCTTGCTACATAAAAATGAACACTTCTCCTCACATTCAACATCATAAGAAAGATTCTCTCAACCAATACATTATTGAATTAAGATTTCAGATGTTAGTGCTAAGAAGAATTATATAACAATATGTTACTTTGCACATAACAATTTTACTTTCTATGAGAAAAACAACCTAGATAATTTTTTTCTACAAAATCCTATAACAAGATATTTACAACCTGAGAAATAAAGGTAGTGGAATCCTACTAGGAGATTGTAATGTCAGAACCACAACTAATCAAACTACTCTTCTAAGAAACGATTCCAACCCTGAAGCCTCTTTAGCTAGATGAGGACCTTGATTTAGCTAACAAGTACAAAAGAAACTCTTAAGATCGAACTGAGAATTTATAAATGTCCATATCAAAGTAATCCCTCTAACCATAAAACCATTATGATTAGCCTCATCTTAACCAAGTTATACACAAGTATTATAGAAAATAATATCAATGTATGGCTTTAAAGTCATGTAAAAGGATATAAAGGCTAAGCTAGTCTTAGACACTATGCTTTGGATCATTATGGAGGAGTGTCACCATAGTAAAACCAATCCCCTTCATTGTTTCAATGATTAAAAAAAAAACATTTGGAATTGTGTCAAGGATCAACCTTTGAAATAGGTTAGAAGAGCTAAAAGTTTCTTTCAAGCTAAGCATTGTTGTAGTGAGGCTATATGAGAGTGTTATTTCCAAGTTTAAGAACCTTGAGGGCAAGTGTAATATTCCTAATTAGCTATGGCTAATTGGAATATTCGATTTTGTTCGATTTTTGCCTTCTATAGTTATTTGTAAATAAAAAGTGAGGAAGGGGGAACATAACTCACTTTAGAATAAAAAGTCACTTCCTAGGTAGCACAATGTTGTGACTTAAGGGGGAACCAAGGGGGCCAAAGGGGGACGCAGAAAGGGGGCCCACGCAGACACATGGACGGATTGTGCAGGAGGGAAGGAACACATGGCAAGAAGGGGATCACGCAGGAGAAAGTGAGCCTAGGGTTTGTGAGAGGCAGGGCTATAAATAGAGAGGAACCCCCTCATTTGGGATCGTTCTAGTTATGAGCATTTGTGATAGTCATTTCAACTTAGAGCACACTATATGTTTAGCCAGTCTGCATCACTGTTTAGTGCATTGAGTGTCTCCATTCGGAGATCTCACCCTTAGCCCCGGGGGACTTCGAGTGCCTGCTCGGGCAAGGTATTTCCATTGGCATTCCAACAGTAGATTCATCAGCATTTCAGAAGCAGTTACATCAGCATTTCAGCAGCAGTTTCATCAGCGTCTTTGAGAAACAGCACAGAACCCCAAGGGGGTGATTTTCAGGGGTCGGCCATTTCAGAAAAGCTTTCTCGGTTTTTCTGGGTTTCTTGAGTAGAGCATGAATCCAAAGTTTTATATTTTTCCAAGGAGGGGAGTAGCCCCAAATCATCATTTGTTTTCTAGTAGCAGCGGCAACACAGCAGCAACATCCACGCAGAGAGGCCATTCTTGTCATTCTGAGAGTATTTCTTCACTTTTTGTGCAAGTCGATGTGCCATCTGTCTAATCACCTCTTGTACTCATTTATTGCTCAGTATAATAAAATGGCTTAGCATTTCTCGCTGCATTTCTTGTGTATCTGCTTATATTTCCGGTTTACATTATTATATGTTGTTCCACTGTTATTTTATCACTTTTGGGTTATTATATCATTTGCACATATTTGGTTGGAGTTTTTGCTGGGGTTTGAGGAATATTTTGGGTTGGGAATATTATAGTGGTATCAGAGCATAGATCTGGCTCAGCGTGTGGAGCTAGCAATCTATGACACCTGGGGAAAAACCCTATATCTGTTACAGAGGTCAGAGATATAGAGACACTGGGCGTAGGTTGGAGAACACTTACAGAGAGGGAGACTGTGTTCCAATGGTGGATGCAGAACAAGAGGAGCCTATGGTGGACGCAGAGCAGGAGGATCCAATGGTAGATGATGACGGGAAGAGATTTGCAGATATGCTCCTCAAATCTGTGCAAGATCTGTCGAGGAAAATTGAGGTGATGGGGGAAAGATTCACAGCAGTAGAGGCCAGACAGCATGAGAGCCCATGGGTTTTTCAAGTTGGTGAGGGATCGGGTGCATCCCACCATTTGCCAGAGCAGCATGATACTGCACAACAGGTGGCCTCACATGCCCCTACACGCTCTACCATGCCCACTTTCTTAGGAGCCGACATGGTGGCCATAGCCCAGCAGGAGGCAGAGCCCGGATATATGGGCGATTATTTTGCAGAGTACCAGGCCTATGGGTAGGAGTTCAGGGAAGCCCTCTCATTCAAAGATCTTGTTCAGCTCCCGTGTGATAGTAGACCCCGCAACCATCACAGAGGGTACCGACGTTACCATGATGGTGACACCCACCATGCAACGAATAGATCCCACTTGCCTATGTTTGATGGTTCATCAAACAGTTCGGCAAAGTCTTGGTTGGAGAAGCTGGACATTTATTTCTAGCTTAACCAGATGTCGGAGACAGAGGGCATCAAGGTGGCAACATTGCATTTGGATGGTGAGGCCCAGGATTGGTGGTTTCATGGGATGGTTACACTAGGGCACTCCACAATGACGACATATGCCGATTTTACTAGGAGACTGATGGAGCGATTTGATCAGAGGGATCGAGAGTAGCATTTTGTTGAGCTATCGAGGCTCAAACGGACAAGGAGCCCATAGACCTACATTGCAGATTTCTTGAGGGTCTCTGTGATGGTTCCAGACCTATCCACGACACGGAGGGTCTATATGTATGTTGAGGGGTTAGCAGATCCACTTCGGGGTTTAGTCCGATCCACTAAACCAGCCACACTCCAAGATGCTATCAGCAGGACCCGGGACTTATAGGATGTCTTACCCAGGACCCGGAAACCTTACCCCCAGAGACAGACTTTCCAGTCTAAGGGGAAGGATGTGAGGATTCCACCTCCAAAGGGGAATCCATGACGAGTACAGCTTGACGATGATGACAGTGGGGCAACCCATAACTTCATCGATGCCCAGATGGTTGAGCGGAGAGGAAGACAGACAGAGAGCTTCGATGGGTTTTCAGTCTTGGTCCCAGGAGATCAAACCATGACGTGTGCTCGTTATGTTCCAGAGCTTTCAGTGACGATGGGCACCTACACATTGACTGGCCACTTTTTCATGGTCGATATTCTGGACACCAACATGATACTAGGTGTTCAGTGGCTTATCACTCTAGGGAAGGCCACGACAGATTGGAAGACCCTGGATATGGAGTGGGATGATGAGAAGACAGGGAGGCATGAGAAGATACGGCGATAGCACACATATCCGCCTCAGAGTGTCTCGGCTCATTGGATGGAGGCAGTCTTCCGAAAGGAAGACATAGAGTGGGCAATGGAGCTACGTGCATCAGAGGCAGGAACTACAGGGCAGACGGTACATCAGGGCTTTACCAAAACCTACAGGGCCATTAGGGAGAGGTTCTCATGGAAGGGCCTCAAGGAGGACGTACTCCAACACATCTGGGAGTGCGATGTTTGCTAGAGGAACAAGGGAGAGATGAGCCATCCCGTAGGATTATTGCAGCCTCTTCCCATTCCGGAGGGGAAATGGGAGAGTATTTCGATGGATTTCATCACAGGGTTTCCCATGGTACAGGGTAAGGATTGTATCTTTGTCGTCGTTGGTCGACTGACGAAGTAAACAAATTTCTTTGCCATATCCGCACACTATATAGCAGCATAGGTGGTTGAGCTGTTCTTTAGGGAGATCTTTAGGCTACATGGTCTTCCTAAGACCATCGTCAGTGACAGGGACAGCTGTTTCATTGGCGGGTTTTGGCAGGAGCTTTTCCGATTGGTGGGGACAGAGTTGACACCGAGTACCAGTTATCACCCACAGACGGACGGACAGACGGAGATAGTTAACAAGTGTTTGGAGGGCTACTTGCGTAACTATGTCAGTGGGCAGCAGCGAGCATGGTTGAAGTGGCTGCATCTGGGGGAGTACTGCTACAATACTTCACATCACATGTCCATTGGTATGTCACCATTCTATGCCTTATATGGGTATTGTCCTTTATCTTTTGCTGACGTGATGTTTGGTGATAGCAAGGCTCCTAGAGCTAAGATTTGGATCCAAGAGAGTGAGGATATTCTCCGAGCTCTCAAGGATAACATGGCTATAGCACAGAACCAGCAGAAGCTGTTTGCCGACAAAAGTCGGGCAGAGAGACAGTTCGAGGCAGGTGACATGGTCTACCTATGATTACAGCCATACCGACAGTTGTCACTAAAGCAGAAGGGGGCTGAGAAGCTCAAGCCCCGCTTTTACGGGTCGTACAGGGTGATATGCAGGGTTGGACAGGGTGCATATGAGTTAGAGCTGCCCCAAGGCAGCAAGAATCATAACGTTTTTCATGTATCATGCCTGAAAAAGGCATTGGGGCAGCAGGTGACAGTGATAGATGAGCTACCACCCATGGATGACGAGGGGCATTTGGTATTGCAGTCGGAGGCTATCATTGATACCAGGGAGAGGCAGCTGTGGAGCAGGACGGTTCGGGAATTCTTGGTGAGGTGGAAGAATTTGCCGAATGAGGATGCCACTTGGGAGAGTGAGAAGATCTTGCAACATCCATCACTTCAGTTGCTTGAGGACAACCAACATTTTGCCGGGGGAGACTATAATATTCCTAATTAGCCATAGCTAATTGGAATATTTGATTTTGCTCAATTTTTGCCTTCTATAGTTATTTGTAAATAAAAAAGTGAGGATGGGGGACATAACTCACTTTTAGAATAAAAAGTCACTTCCTAGTAGCACAACGTTGTGACTTAAAGGAGAGCCAAGGGGGCCAAAGAGGGACGCAAAAATGAAGTCCACGCAGAGTCGCAGACACATGGAGGGATTGCGTAGGAGGGGAGAAACACGTGGCAAGAGGGGAATCACGCAGGAGGAGGTGAGCCTTGGGTTTGAGAGAGGCAAAGGCTATAAAAGAGAGAGGAGCCCCTCATTTTGATCATTCGGTTATGTGTATTTGAGCTAGTCATTTCGATTTATGAGCACGCTGGCTGTTTAGCTAGTCTGCAACACTGCTTAGTGCATTGAGTGTCTCCGCTCGAAGATCTCACCCTTAGCCCCGAGGGACTTCGAGTGCCTGCTCGAGCAAGGTAGTTCCATCAATATTTTTGCAGCAGTTTCGTTGGTAGTTGGCAGGAGGATTGAGCACTATAGATGACTGCGCAGTCTTGAGAGGGATGACGCAATTCTTTTTGGCAACAGTTTTGGATTGGGGCTTTATAGGAGGATTTATGCTGGGTGATTGAGTAGGGGACCATCCCTTGCCTATTGGAGGATTTTTGGCAGAGTTTCAGGCAGAGTTATAAAGGGGTTTCTTCAGTGGCAGCACAGAGCATTGAGGAACTGCGCAGATCCCTAGGGGGTGATTTTCGGGGGTCGACTATTCTAGGAAAGCTTTCTGGGTTTTTCTGGGTTTCTTGAGTAGAGCCCGATTCCAGAGTTTCAACATTTTCTGAGGAGGGGAGTAGCCACAAATCATCGTTTGTTTCCTAGCAGCAGCAACAACACGACAGTTCTCTAGCAGCGTCCACGCAGTTTTGAGAAAGGCCATTCTTTGCTATTCTGAGTGTATTTCTTCACTCGCCTTGTGCAAGTCGAGGTGCCATCTTTCTGATCACCTCTTGTACTCATTTTATTGCTTAGTATAATAAAATGGCTTAGCATTTCTCGCCGCATTTCTTGAGTATCTGGTTATATTTCCTGTTTACATTATTATATGCTGCACCACTGTTATTTTTGCCATTTTAAGCTTCCTGGTTGTTATATCATTGCACGTATTTGGTTGGAGTTTTGCTGGGGTTTGAGGAATATTTCGGGTTAGGGATATTACAAAAGAGGAGTTCGCAGTGTTCGTTAGAGAGTTTAAAGGTGATCATTTCTGGGAAAGTTCTGAAAGATGAATTAGCAGATAAAAAGATGATAGATGATCAACCTCCATGTCTGCCGAAACATTTCCCATGTAAATTTTCTAGTGCACTAATGTCGACGTGGGATTGAGAAGGGTTGATGTCATCCGAAATTATGCCGATGTAAATCTTCTGTGAAAGACGTTGATGATAAATTGGAAAACTTTGTCATGGCTTTATTCCATCGGTGGTTTAATATACACTCAAAATTGACCGTTTTCTCCATGGTATTTAGCACAACCCGGGAACCACTTTGCCTAAGACAACGTCGTTGCTAAGTCTGGTTATTAAATCTGACTTTGATGAACTGTGTGCAATGTTGTTGTATCATTCTTTCTCTTGAATTAGTTGTTCTTGTGTTACAACCACCATTCCTGTTCCCACCCCTTCCGTATTCTTCCTTGAACAACGTATTAAGACAATGTTCTCTTTATTTTGACCATGGGGACCAACTTCTTTCAAAGTCATTGATATTGTATATGCAACTTTAATGTGAGACTCAAATGTGGATTCATAAGGAGGTGTCTGCTGGGCTCCTATTAAGTTGTCATTCTTTACATGTGAAGGAGAAATACTATTGCCAGAAATAATGAAACCTTCAACATGTTGGTCAACACTTTCATTTGCGTGAAACCCTTTGTAACCATTTTTGTCTGTGTTTTCTACCCCATCTTGAGACTTTATTAAACGTTTCGATATAGATAGATCTGGTCCCCTCTTTTGAGTGGAAGAGTTACCACTAGAAACAATTTTTGGTTCTTTGGTACGCTTAATGATACTGAAGGATTCACCTCTTATAGCAGGTGTCTCATTTTGGATTTTGTATCCATCTCCTTTGCATCTAGAGTCAAACTTTGAGTTATTATCATGTTTCACATATTTGCTTGAATCAAGAGATATTGACGATGCCAACCCATTTGAATGATGAACACTCTGAGAAATATTTGAATTATATGAATTAAGTGGAGCATGCTTACAAGCAAGAGATGTTGATATTCCAATATTTAAAACCCCATTTTTGTATGCATCTTTACCTACCAAGAAAGGAGTATTACTTGTAACTTTGCCATTTCCATCATTATCAGGGTTTCCCAAATTGCTTCCACGCTAGTAAGCTCAGGGGAAACTAAAAGTTTTGTCCAGTCATCATTTATGTCACCATGAAGAGATCCTAATTCAACATGTTCAACATCATTTTCATGGTTAGAACATTCTTTAATGTTAGTTCCTTTAATGTCAATGTCAACTTCCATTGTAGGTGTTGAATCTGGTGTTTTAAAATCCTTTAATGATTCTGTAAATGATCTTTTTATTTGTTGTAATGATTATTGAATTTCTCTTAACAACTCAATTTTAGATTTATGAGATTTGCTTAATTCCATGATTTCAGGACTTAAAGTTAATGTCATATTTTGCAGCGGATAACTCCAAAGGATCAAATGGACCTGATACCACTGTAGCAACAAAACTTAGAGTAATTGTGCTTAAAAATGTAAAATACACAAATGTATTGAAAGTAATATTTTTTATTGATAAGTTGATAGTACAAGTCTATATGAATGTTACAATGTGGGCCCACTTATATACCTAGGCAGGTGCCCCTTCATGAATGGTCATGTCCTTATAGACATGCCTCTTCATTAACTAATCACTAATTAACTATAATTATGATTATTATTTATTCACTTATATTTATTTTATTTTTATATAAATTATATTCGTAACACCTCGACTAATTGCAAACAAGAATCTCATCATCATCCTTTTTGAAAGACTTGGATGCTAGGTGAGCTTTTTCAATTGTTACTCTTCTAGGGATCTTGCCTTGGCACCCTCCTTTTGATGCTTACCCCTTCTTACCCATTTAGGTTATATTGTGCTTCGTCGTATTTCTTGTAAAACTTGATTTATTGTATATTTATACACTTTTGGTACTACTATTTAATGTAAAGGCTTTAGGCATTCCCAATGTGCACTCTTGGGCATTGTGCTTTGGTAGTTTCATTGATCATTGTTGGGCACTAATGGAATAATACTAAAATCAAATTAAAATAATACCTCATTTCTCATTGAAGATCAATATCTTCACCTTGGTCCACTTGTGTGTAAGAACTATGTCTCCATAAGCTAAAGTGTGCCTCTTCTCCATATTTCTCTATTGTATACTCCCATGCTCTCTGGCATAGACACATACAAATAAATTTGAATATATGGTGATCATTAAAGTTGGAAGGACAAACTCGAAGCTTATATTTTCTTGTGGCATTTTGAAATTCTTAAAAGCTGGATTATTTGGTCCACTTCAAAAACTTTTAAACATATTTATTCTTTGATAAAGGACAAAGTTGTGCTACCATTTGAAAAATGTGTTGATCATGAAATTCTTAAAGTCAATATTTTTGTGAACTATTTATAGACACATTTGTTTGGGGAGTTGTTATGGCAAGTAGGTTGTAAGCATATAGTAAATGATGTCCTCTTTCATGTTTTGGTTTATGCATTTGATTTTAGAGAAGAAAGAACTAAAATGAATATAAGTAATAGGGCCATGCAATTGGTTATTCAAACATGGCTATAAAAAATTCATTTGTTAGTTCTCTGAGGGTTCAACATGATCTAGCTCACTATTCACACTCAATGGATATTCTCATATCTATTTTTTTTCTTTTTGCCTGTTTTTGTTATTGTGAGCATCATAAAGTGCTATACTTAAATTTCTATTTCTTTTCAAAGTGTAGTCTAATTCCAATTTTTTGCACAGGTAGGGTCAAATTCAGCACAAGGAGCGGGTGCACCTACCATGTTTCAAGCGATGAAAAGGATTACAAAATGCTTGACTCATAGATTTCCAGAGGAGGGTGTATTTGAACGTGCAATCCAAAAGTCTTTTCTTGGTATGCAACATTGTAACATGGGACATTCTATTATATTATTGATCTTTCTTATGAAAACCAAGGTTGTGACCTTATGGAAGTAAGCATGCTAGGATTCTTTGGAAGGTTAAACTTGAAAGAAAAACTCATGCCATATTATATAGATAAGTTCAATCTATAGTGGATATTGTGGACAATGTTATCATGATTGGCCTAGTGGGCCCCAAAAATTGGAACCAGACAAAAATTGATAAAAAATCAGAAAAAAAAACAGATTTATGAAAAAGTATGTAAAATATCAATTTTTTTGATAAGATAAATATATATTCATGTACATCCATGTGAATCCAAACTATTAGACACAAATATGTAAAAAAATTTCATGTATGTAGCAAGGGTGCATGCAACTAAAATAGCACAAAGTGTAAACCATATCTAAAGTTTTGATTGAAATAGATAAAAAAAAAGATGCTCTAAATGACCTTTGGAATTCGAAAATAGGCATAGTATTAACTTTTAACTAATGACTAGTAGACCCTACTTCAACATTCTAATAATTTGAGGATTCCTCATTCTCTTGGATTTGTCTGCTTAAATGCATCAAGATAAGCTTTAATCTCGACTCTTAGTCCATCAAAGGCTTTCTTGGAAGGTTTTGTTTTCCCTCCTACATGTGCTAAGTTTTGTTTCAACCTATGCACATCTCCCCCACAAATATACTTTTGACAGTGGTCGCATATTATTTTATCCCCAACCAATTAGCAGTGCTCCCATGTTATATCCTCCTTCTCTTTTGGAGCCATGGAAGTTGATTCACCACCAACAATGATTTGTAAACTGTTGTGGATATTCCACTGGATAGTTCGTAACAATAGATCTAGTAAAACATATCTGAAAATCCAAAATCTACACTATGAGGGTTAAACATTCCTTAGATTTTTGGATTTGTTGATCACTGTGTTATGCTTATGCATGCAATAGATAAAATATGGAAAATAGAGAACAACGAAATAAAACTCACAAACCACAATGAATACAAGATGTGGTCTGGGAAACCCTTATATGAGAAAACACAATTGGAAGGTGAGGTTTCTTTGTTCTCTCTTTCTCCGAATGGAAATTGATGCAAGTACAAAGGAGTGAGGCTTGTGGCCCTTGGGCTGCTAGGGAACACAAATCCTTTTTGTTTGCTCTCTCTATCCACTCTCAATGACTTTGCTCAAATATGGAACAAAATGTTGAAAAGTGTAACTAGGTTCAGTCTTCATAATGACATATGTAATTGTGATTTTATGTAATTGATGAAAAGAAGAAAAATAAAATTATTATTGTAATGCTTGTCTCATGGGTTTCATGAGCAAGAGATTTTATTTTTAGTAATGGCTCCCATTGTGAGCCTTTAGGATTTGCCATTTAGTCATTAAAGTCAAATTGAGTCAATGTCATGTATGAAGGACCCTTCTTGGGCATGTTACATTTTGTATGAGTCATTAAATAAAGTATGAAAACCCTCCAAGACAAGCAAAAGACCTCTCCTACAAGTCGACTTCAAGAAGGATATTAAAATCTTCACCAAAGGACACGTTGACTCACCTGCATGTCATGTTGGCTAATTAGCATGGGCAACAACTATAAATAGGGTAGCTCGACCTTATTTCAGAGACACAATTTCTATGATGAATTTTGGTCAAGGTTTGAAATAGAAAGTGATGTGAAGGTCAACAAAAGGGAGTCTCCTATCCAGTGTGAAGAAAGAAGTTAGTGCAAAGTTTTCTTGGGTTTGTTTTGGGCTAAAATACACTCCACACGCGTAAGGATTTGTTGTCACATATTGCAAATAGGACGGAGGTATTTCAACTATCATAAGAAGGAAAATTGGGAAAAGAACAAGTGTATCCTTAAGTCGAATTGAGGAAGGATAGTCTCCGATCAAGCAAAGAAGGAAGATACTTGCAAACAGCTCACACATGAGAATTGCAAGGGTATCAAATAAGTCGAGGTTGTAGATCTGTGGATGAAACTGAAATTGCAGTAGTGCAAACAGTTTGGCTTGTGTTGACAATAGGAAAAGGAAAGAGCAACAAGTTTGTTTCAAGAAGGATTTCATCAAGGAAGGTTTGTGACTTGGTCTTGGAGTGGCAAAAGGGTCTAGGGTCTTGGTCTTGGTATTCGTCAATTGGCATCTCTATAAGAAGAATTTGTTCGGGTTTTCCTCTCAAGAAGGAGAGGTTTTGGCCCTGGCTGATAGCCTATATTCTATGTCTCTTGTCTCTTTATGGTTTATGCATTGGTAGCTGTTTGATGAAGAATAACACTATAATAATATAAGTGAAACAATATCCTAATCTAAGAAGTAAAAAACACTCACAAGTAGTTATCAATAGAAGAGAAATCACCTAATCTCAATGCCCTAGATTTCTCAACATGGTATTAGAGCAAAGGTAACAAAGTCAAGAAAGTGCATCTTATCAAGGGACACTCAAGGATCAAATCTCGAGAAAGGCATCAAAGAGAAGATCATCTTAGAGTCAAGATCCAAAGGAAGCTAAATCAAAAGGCATTGTCGTCAAGATTCTAAGGCGACTCTCTCTCGTTGAAGCAATGTCCTTACCATTGAAGACATCACCAAGAAGTCATCATTGATCTTCATCGATTAAGACATCACCATCAAAAGATCCAAAAAGATCTCACTCTCTATGGGATCAAGGATCATTCTTGAAGAAAACTACCTTTATCAAGGAGAAGTTTTCTATCCTCTATATCATCACCAACATCAAGGAAGCAATAAGAAGAAGGAGCATCCTTTCAAGTAAGTATATTTATGTCCACCTCTGAATCTGTCAAAATTTCTTTTTGCAAGGAAAGCAACGAATTGATTGGGGCTTCAAACTATTTTGCATGGAAGAAAAGGACAGATCTGAATCTCATTGAAAATGAGGTTATGGAACATGTCAAAGGATCTATCACTAAACCAGGAAAAGAAGATGCTTAAGCTCTTGCAAAGTATATGAAAGGGGAAGTTAGGGCTCAAAGGATTCTCATAGAAACCATCAAGGATCCCCTCATCCCATATGTATGCAAACTTGAAACTTCAAAAGAAATATATGACAAACTAGTAGAGTTGTATTCCGTAAGCACTGTTGGAGAAGTCATCTCATTAAGGCAAGAACTCTACAAGTTGAGGATGTCAAAGGAAGATGGAATAACCTCATACTTTATGAGGATATTTAAAATCTGGGATCAACTACAAGATCTGGGAGAAGTCATGTCTGATAGAGAAATGACTACAATTGTATTAAATGCACTACCAAAGGAGTGGGGTAACTTTACTTCAGGTATTTATGGGAAGAAAGAAGCTACTCCATTCTAGGATCTATGGTCACTGTGCAAGATTGAAGAATCTAGACTAAAGGCCAAATCTGATGTGGGAGCAGGCGAGCAAAGTCAAGCTTATGCTACAATGACAACAAGAAAGGGGAAATTTGTTAAAATTTCTGTTTTCCCACCCCGGTTTTCAGTTTCTCCTTATTTCTCCCATGTAGTTAAATGCCCTTT
>APFE030268057.1:58588-105239 GCA_000404065.3 Pinus taeda | reverse complement strand
TTATCAACCCAATGACAATTTCCAATTATATCTAGTAGCAATCACATTAAATTAAACACATTGATAGGTAATGCAAATAGAACATAAAAACATGTGCATAAGAAAAGCCAAGACAAGAGGACACAAGATATGGCAGATGCCAGGGAAAAACCCTAATGTGGGGAACCCTTTGATCAAATATTCTTATTATTATTCAATAGTTCAGTAGAGAAAGAGAGTACAAATATCAAATTATCTTGCCCAAAACAATCCTATCAAATCAGTAGTCAACATCAGTCAATTGCATCCCTAACTAGGAAGTCAACGCTGGTCAAAGCAACACCAAAATGTCCTCCAAGAAGCTCAGTCAATAATAGTCCAATTTGGCCTTCCAACAGGGTCAAAGTAAGCCCAAAACGGTTTGGTCATCCTAGTCAAAGGAGAGAGAGAAAACACTGTTGCAATTTATGCGGTCAAATTTGAAGTCAACCCTAGTCAAACTGTCCCAATCAACTCGATTTTTGTGCCAATGAATGCGACCTCCAAAAATTGAAATTCTGCCCTCAAGATTGTAGTCAACGAATGTAACAATCCCAGAATTCGTCCTGTTGCCACACGTACGAAGTAGAGAGAAGTTGCCTCCAAGCTGTACAGACCAATCAAGAGAGGAGAGAGAGATATGTGATGAGATAAGTGATGTCCATATGAGGAGAGAGGTCACTCCTATTTATTCACTTCGTTGAGGGTGACGAGACACATCTTTTGGGCTTCATGAGCCTACATTTGACTAAGGCCGACCTTGACAATTTGTGCATGAGAGAATAAATTCAAAATTTCATTTTTGCTTGTCAAAATGAGATGATATTTATACCAAAATTGGACCTCTCGAACAGAGGAATCCAATGCAATAATCATTTCCATCGTATGAGATGTCCTAAGGTGGAATTTGGCCCTAGTTGCCAATTTTAACACTCTCTCTCAACTAGGGAGAATTCCACCTGCCAATCCATTTGTCATCATGCCATCCTATACCATCCCTGTCATCACTGCCTTGCTCTGCTCTGCTTTGTTGAACCATGACGTAATATTGAAGAAGAAGTGATCGAGAGTGAGTCCTAAAATTATACCACTCTTCACTGACAAAAGTTAGCCCTTGATCCCAGATCAAGTTTTAGAACACCAGGCATCCTAGTCATAGGGAGTACGATAGTACACGATGCGTCCATCGGTAGTGCTATTGTCCCTAACCATCTTTTCCCAACTAATTGGCCAGATGAGAGGTACTTCCCATGAGTCATAGACTCCATGGGTGGGATGTGTGCTGGGGCATCAACAAGAGAAGGTGAACCACTCATCCTGTGCATATGTCAATCGTAGGGGAAGGTGAAGCATTCACCCTACATACATGTGTCCTGGTAGGGGAAGGTGAACCACTCACCCTACATACACGTGTCCTGGTAGGGGAAGGTGAAGCACTCACCTTACACACATGTCAATCATCACGAGGTATCATAGGGGAAGGTGAACCACTCAGCCTGTACATAGCGCACCACTAGGGGAAGGTGAACCATCACCCTATGGTCACTCATAGCTCTAAGAAGTACCCCAAGCCCCCAGGAGTTCCCAGAGCTCAATGTCCAACTCATACGGAACCCTCATAGGAGGGTCGTTCCACGACTTCAAGTCTTTCTCGGAAGGTTAAAAACTTAGATCCACCAAACTACCAACCCAATTAGCATTTGAATATCCATGTAGCCTCAAGTTCCCGACAGTGTATCTCAACCAGTGGATTGTGCCTTGAATATATCTCAAGAGATTCTTAGCAGCAATCCAATGAATGCGATGAGGCTCGACAATAAACTGACTCAATGTGTTCACAGCAAAGCATATCTTAGGACGAGAGTTGACCAAGAACATTAGGCCCCCCACAAGTTGACAATAATCGAAAGGGTTCGCTAATTCGGGCCCAGCAACACTTCCACATAGCTTCTTAAAGTTGAGTTCCATCGGAGTAATCACAGACTTGCAATCCACCATCCCACATCTCTCAAGTAGCTTCACAACGTATTTTCCTTGAGAAAGGAAAACCTCAATTGGCTTTTGCCAGACCTCCAACCCTAGGAAGTAATGCATCAGTCCTAGGCCGTTCATCTTGAATTTTAGAAGCCAACTCCCTCTTGCATTGATGAATGAGAGGGTCATCACTTGTCAAAAAGAGATCATCCACATAAAGGACTAGAATGAGGGGCTTGTCCTTTCCAACCTTGAAGTATAGGTTGGGGCCAACATCGCTCCTTGTAAATCCAGGCTTCATAAGATAGCTATCAATCCTCTCATACCAAGCCCTATCGACTTGCTTCAACCCGTAGAGGGCTTTCTTCAACCTGCATACATGTGTCTCAGATCTTGAACTTCGAACCCCTCGGGATGTTCCACATAGACTTCCTCTTTAAGCGAGCCATGCAAGAAGGAAATTTTGACATCCATCTAGTGTAGGCTTCATCCTTGCGAAGCAGCAAGGGCTATGATCGAACGGATGGTGGTATATTGGGCAACCGGTGCAAATATCTTATCATAGTCTACTCCTTCCTTTTGAGAGAAGCCTCGAGCAATGAATCTAGTCTTGAACTTTTCAGCACTCCCATCTGCTCCATGTTTGATCTTGTAGAGACATTTTGAAGTGATCACTGACTTGTCCTTGGGTCTAGCAACCACATCCCAAACATCATTCTTCATGATCGACTCATACTCCTCGTTCATCACATCCTTTCAAACTTGGTGTTTCACGACTTCTGCGAATGTGCAAGGTTCAGATTGTACAATGGTACTCATGGTAGCAAAGTACCCTTGGTACCTATTCGGCTTCTTGCTTTCACGAAATGTCCCCCTCGGTGCAATATGTTTCTCAACATTTTCAAGAGTATCTTTGAGCCACAAAGGTCTTTTTCTTGATGTAGTGGGCTCACTAGGACGTGGATCAATGGGATCCATCGTACCTTCCACACCGGGCAATTAGTTCATCAGACAGAGGTTCATCCTGCTTTTTTGCATCAACGTCATCATTGTCCTTCCTAGGGATAGGAAGATCTCAGACTTTTCTAAGAGAAGAATCTTCATCGAAAGTGACATCATGACTTAATTCAACTTCCCTTTGACTAGGCACATAGATTCTATATGCCTTTGAAGTTTCATTGTAGCCCACAAATGTTCCTTTCTTCCCACATGCATCTAGTTTATTTCTTTTATTTTTCGACTCATGAAAATATACGAGACAACCAAAAATTGTAAAATGAGAAACATTAGGTTTCTTACTGGTGAAAGCTTTTTTGGGTGTCTTGAAGTCCAAAACTTGATGTGGGCATCGTTTCGAACATACACAGCGGCGTTGACAACTTCTCCCCATAAGAACTTTAGAAGACTTTGATGATGAAGCATATCACAGTTGGCTTCTATGATAGTTCGATATGTCCTTTCGACAACACCATTTTGTTCAAGAGTATATGCAATAGTGGTCTCCCTCTTAATGGCAATTCATTTGACTCATATTCAGGTCCATTATCGGTCCTCAATATTTTGATCTTCTTCCTTGTTTGATTCTCGACCAAGGCTTTGAAAGAGCGGAACCATTTGAACACTTCATCCTTCTTCCTTAAGAAATAGATCCATGTTTTGCGAGAGAAGTCATCCACAAAATTAGCTTAGTACAAATATCCACCCAAAGGTGTCACAAGCAACATGCTTGATAGATCAGAATGGACCATTTGAAGATTATCGGTGGCTTGAGTTTCACTTGAGGGGAATGGTCCCTTTGTATGTTTTCCAGCTTCACAACCTTGACGAACACCTTCATTATCTAAGTTGAATTCAGGCATACCTGTGACCATCTTCCTCACATTAGGTAAGGCTTTGAAATGAAGGTGAGCAAATCTTCGGTGCCATAATTCAGATTGAAAAGAAGTATCACAAGTCATTGCTCCCTGTTGACCCTGCCGCCCGCACCTACCTACTAGTTAGCGAGAAAAGCCTTCAACCCCACAAGGTGTGGTTGGTGGCAGGGAACTCAGAGAAGGGGCTGTCACACTGATCCCAACTCTCTCCGTTTTAGCTATCTCCTAGGGTAGCTAAGGGGGGTGGTCCCTAATGGAAAAGCTAAGCTAAAAGCTAAGATGTAAAGTTCTAGGAGAATTTTTTGAGTTAAATAAGATTGTCAATCTGATATCTAAAATCAAAACGTAATATAAGCAATAGCCATTAACCGTACGATAAACAGGAAACACATAAATGACCAGTGCCTTAAAAACGTTGTTATTTCAGAAATGAAAATATTTTTGTTTGTATTTCTTTTTATGCTCAGAATGGAAACGAATGCTTTTAAATGAAAAGAGAAAATTTGTTTTGACTTTTCAAAATAGAAACTAAGCTAAGGGATCAAGATACTTCCCTCTTGGGTAAATCTCTTTTTGATGTCTTAAGAGCTTGATGGCTTGAACAGCATGTGGGACCCTTGGTGTCCTTGGAGGCGACTATTTCCGCCGAAGAAGTCCTCGCCCTCCAACAGAGCTGGCAACCTGTCGCTTGAAGACACAGAAAACACTTGCAAACGAATTGTTAATGCAAAAAGAGACTTGGCATATAGAGACCAAGTTGAGCTTGTCATTCAACCGAGAATGGACAAGCTACAACAAGTGTATAAGATATACCAAGTCCAAAACAGATTTGAGATAGCTGCAAATCTCTCCTCCTTAGACAATAGTGCCTTCAGGCAAAATGAAAAACAACTAGATAGCAAATGAAAATCACATGAATATTAAACGACACAAGTATACCTCATGTACCAAGGCATGCACCACAAGAGAAGCTGGTAACCCCAAAGACATTTATTTATTAATGTAAATGCTGAGTACAAAATACGGCAGAGTCTCCGCCAACCCAATAGCTCGTTCTATGATATACAATAAGAGCCCAAGGCTCATATAAATAGGAAAATGGGAGACAATCCCAAGGCAAAATCCAATGACAAATGGCAATAAGGTGAAGATCCCAATGAAGCAAGAAGAATGACAAGTGGCTGCTATGAATGCTTGTGATCCTGGAGATAACTGCTGATATTGGATTGGCTGCCTTTGACCAACGTTTAAACTGCTGTTTTAATAAAATCTGAACTGTAGATTGTAGCTGCCAACGGACTGTTCTGTTTATAATTGTTTGGGTGATATGCTGAGTGGGCATGTGACTGCTATTTAACCACCGTAGACTGCTGTATAACTGCCTTTGAACTCCTGTCCATTGGCTGTGATTAAACATGCTGTAGACTGCCTCTTAAACTATGCGTATATACCTTGATTGACTGCACATAACTTGCTGTTCAGATCAGCGTTAAATGCTGAGTATATTGCCACGTTGACTGCCTTTAATCTGGGTATTGCCAACGTGGATTGCTGGACAGCTGCCTTGAAGATTTGTTGTGCATTGCCCACGTCAACAATGCTAAATTGCCCACGTACATTCCTGTTCTCATGCCCACGTACCTGCTGCCTAAGTTGACCGGCTGACTTACGTTGCTGCCAATATGCCAACGTATTGCTGTTAACTGCCTTTTGACTGAACGCTGATATTTGACTGTCGTACGGACTGCGTACGGACAACGTACGGATTTCTTTTGGCATGTGAGTAATTCCATATGGCTGAGTGTGGGTCCCTACCCACTTAATTCTTTTTTTTAAACATTATGATATTTGATCTCAAATAATAATTTTTCAACCTGATAAATAAATCAAAATTTCATTGCCTCATGACTTCAACTTGCTTTGACTTTGACTTTGAGTTGACTTTCTTTGACTTTGACTGGCCGCTCAAACTTTGACTTGAGGTGGGCCCCACATTTGCTTTGCCACGTCACCTTTGACTTTTTGCTTGACTTCCATGTCAAAATTTGACTTATTTTGACTTTGGAAAATTTTTTAAATTTTTCCAATTATTCATTTTTTTGAATTTTTCTTCATTTTTGCCACTGTCACCTGAAAAAACGCCTTTTGAGGGACTCTGAGTCATTTTTTGACCCCCAAAGTAGGCTCTATGAGAATGCTGGGCCTCTGAAGATGAATTTTGACTGGTCATACGCCCCAGACATCTCCTAAGGCCGCTTATTTATGCCTTTACATAAAAAATAATTAAAAAATCCCGTTTTGCGGGAAATTTTAACTATTAAAAAATCCTACCTAGACCTAGCCAAATTCCACGAAACTTTACGTGTGATCTAGTATGGTAATATACATCGACCCTAGACACTAAGATGTGTCAGGGGCTCAATCTTCAAACCGTCACCTCGGCTTTGGGGTGTGCCCGAGTGAAAAAATCCAGAGAATTATCCCCCTCTGAAAAAGAAGGGAAAAGAAAGGGATAATTCACCGGATAAAAAAAACACTCCAAGGTGTACTCGTTTGCTGATCGAGTCCCACATCCTAGGCCTGTTACAAATTCAAGAAACATCATACTAGCATCACTTATTACAATTCCCCGTAGGGTGTGGAATCTGGGTACAGAGAAGAAATATGATGAGAAGATAGAAGGAGAGTTAAAAAACTCTGTTGACTGATGACATCTGATGGTACAAGTGTCCTCTGGATCATCCTTGGGCATGGAGTCGTCAAATAATCGTCAGGTGCTACTCCAGCAGTCAACAAGCTGCACAGATGATCAGAGTAGGGGGCATCTTGACATCGGCAGAAGGGTTTCCAGGAGGGAAATCAAGGCTCAGAGGGAGTCACATCGAGAACTTCCAGGAGGGAAGTAGAAGAGCAGCGAAATGGTACTACACAGAGTAAGAGACCGGGACAGACTGGATGGAGTGTCAAACAGTTGAGTCCAGTGAGCTACTTAGGGGAGACATGAGAGTAGTTTCTATTTTTAGCAGTACTTGCACGTTGATTCTGATCGCGGATTTGAATTCTGTATTATAAGATGAAGTCAATGAGTATGGTTTTATGAGATTATGAGCACTTTCTATTTTTAGCAGTGGTTGAATGTCAAGTCTAATTTCATATTAAAACTCCCCACTGAGTTCCAAGTCTGCATAGAGTGGTTTTGTTAGAATCGAGATATTTCTATTTTTAGCAGTATTGGGATGGCAATGCTAATAGCATATTTGGTTTCCCCATCAGATTTTGAGTCTAATGAGTATAATATTGTGAACATGTGATCAGATTTATATTTTTAGCAGTGCCTATTTTTAGGTATACTATATGTGGCAGGGTCCCCCTATCTATTTTGGCCATTTTCTATTTTTTCCTATTTTTGAGGGGGACTACTATTTTTTATATGTATAGCTCTAGCTAGGTGATATGACAATTGTTGAAGTTTCTAAGTCTAACAGTTAGAAACCCTCCAATGTCCATGTACTTTCTAATTTATTCCTTCCTACTTGTTCTGATTAAATAACAAGTTATTTACCATGTAAATACTGAAAATAAACACAAGTACATGCTCAACACATTACAGATCATTAACTAAAGGAAACAAAAACAAGCACACAAATGACATTGTTATTTTTGGACTAATGTCCCCGGAAAAACCGAATGCGGGAAAACCGATGCAGCTATTTGAGGGTTTGATTTATTAAGTAGTTTTAGAATACAATCTGGGTGCCAAATCCGGCTCACCCAACAGAGAAAAATCTCGGCAGTTCCAGCTTCTGCCCTCTGCATCAGCATTCCCGGTTGTTCCGACAGTTCCCAACAGTTTTGACTGTTCTTGGCAGTTCCGGCTTCTACCCTCTGCATCAGCTTTCTCGACTGTTCCGACTGTTCCCGACAGTTCCGACTTTGCCCTCTGCGTCAACTTTCCCAGCTGTTGCAGCAGTTCCTGACAGTTCTGGCTGTTCCCATCAGTTTCGGCTTCTGTCCTCCGTGTCAGCTTTCCCGGCTGTTCCGGCAGTTCTCGATGGTTCCCGACAGTTCCCGCTTCTGCCCTTTGCGTCAACTTTCCTGGCTGCTGCACTGATCCTCCCGACACTATCTCTACCTCTCTGCTTCTGTATTCACTGCCCCTCAGTTACAACTCTTGATCACTCTCTCAACTTTCTCAGAAAACCCAGCCCTAGAAAGTCGAAATCTTGATCTCTTGGTGTGTTCTCCAAGTGACCCTCAAGCCTCCTCTTATACTTTTCTCATTGACAAATCAACGGTCGAGATTAAGTCCCTAATTGATGACTAAGATTAGATTTGGCTTGATCCATGTCTTTTGGACCATTCTAACACAGTTTTATATTAATTCACATTAATATTTTAATTTCCATAAGTTTAGACTTAGGGACTCCATTAAAAATATTAATTATTTTAATATCTCCCAAATTGTTTAGAATCTGCCCAAACCCTTTCTGGCTATTGGAGATCTCATGTGCCCTAACCTCTCCACCAAATTTTGTGGCTAGAGCACAACTGATGCTACCCCAAATTAGCACTGCCTCTTAGCGAGGACTGTGCTCTAGCAATACTCTTCACTGAGTATTACCCTGATCATCCGGCATCGGTCCTTGTGTTGATGCTAGGCATGCTGCCCAACATCCTCGACACTGTTGCATCTTGTAATGTTGTCCATATCTCTTTCACTGCCATTGCTGCATCTGTACAACAGCTCCCTCTGCATCTGTGTTGTTGCCCATGGCCCTGTTGCTGCCACTGCTGCGTCCGCACTGCATCTCCTCTCATCATGCCGCATCGTGCTGTCCATAGCACTACTCCTGCTAATTGCTGCACTGCAACTCAGTTACTAAGAACTAAGTAACTGATCTCCCAACTCTGACCTCTCTGTCAGGCTAGAGTACACCTGAGTCCTGATGCTGAAGCTCCCTCTGCCGCTGACAAGTGCTCCCTCTCTGACCTCTGCACTACTGCAACAACTCCCTGCATCTCGCACCGTTGCACACCTCTCTGTGCCATCCTGCACTGGTGCAACACTCCCGTGCCTCTCGCATTGTTGCAGCCTGCTAGCCTCGCAGTGTCCTGGGAATCGTGCACTGTAGCTCCCTCTATTGCTCCATCCGCATCAATCTCTACCGACATCCGCCAGTCCTGCTACTCCTCTTCGAGGCTCCCGTAGCCAGGTATAATCCAAGAGGTTGGGTACCTCGAGGGTCCTACCCCTCATCTCTTGTAATCCGCCTGACTACAGCTCGATGTCTCCCCACTTTTGCTCAAGTGGCGTGTGTGCACTCATGGCACAATCATCGTTTGTCTCCACTTCCTTCTCTACCCCTTCTTGGTGCTACCTTGGTCTCGGAAGCCTCTCCCTTGCTCTTCTTCCTCGGACACTAGATCGCATAATGACCCAGCTCCCCATAGTGGAAGCATTTGACCTTGGAGAGGTCCTTCTTCTTCCACTTTTCTTGCTTACCCTCAAATGCTAGGGCAACATCCACATCCTCCTCCTTGATTTTGATCCCCTTGCTGCTGCTTCCCGTCTTGGTCACCCTCCTAATCTCTTCTTGGCGAAGAGCCGCCCACATTTCCTCCCAATCTGGAAGGGTTGCCTTGACCAGTATGCTCTGTACAAACACCTCCCAGTCTTCTGAGAATGCATTCAAGGTTGCTCTCATCATCAACTCTGGATCTGGTGTGGCCCCTATAGAAGTCAGTTGATCTCAGATCTCCTTCAATTGACCGAGGAAGCTGTCGATTTGTTCTCCCTTCTGCAACTGGTATGATTGCAGCTGATTTTCTAGGAGCATCTTCCTCTGCATGGAAGTATGCTGATACAACTTGGTCAGGGCCTCCCACATCTCCTGTGTTGTATTCTTCTCGACAATATGTGGTACTATATGATCCTTGACCCCGTCAAGAATGATACTCTTGGCCCTCACCATTGCTTCCTCATACCTATCATTGTCAGTTGGGTCAATTGGGACCGCTATCGTCTTCAAGGCGAAGTGCTTGACACGATTTTTGTCAAGTACAGATAAGATTCAGGCCTTCCAGACTACGAAATTTGAGGCTCCGTCCAGTCTGTCCTGATCTCTTACTCCGGGTAGTGCCATTTTGATGCTCTTCTACTTCCCTCATGGAAGTTCTCGATCTGACTCCCTCTGAGCCTCGATTTCCCTCCTGCAAACCCTTATGTCGATGTAGAGATGCCCCTACTCTGATCGTCTGTGCAACTGCAACACTGATCCTGATTTCTCGGCTAGAAACCCTCAGTAGCAACTCCCTCCTCCTTGGCCTTGCCCTGTTAGGTATTGTTCTGACTATAGTACCCCACCAACTCCACTCTGCAACTTACCAACAGCCTCCTATACCCCAGCAACCTGAAGGTGAGAGCTCTTTGGCTTTGCGCAGTCCCGACACTGGCAAACTAACTTCCTCAACCAACTGCGTCAGCCCCCTGGCCTCTGCGTGGCTCTACGTGAGCCTGTCTTTGCCTCCCTCAGCCTCTGCGCAGCCTCTTCTTGGCTCGAACTTGATGACGTAGGCACTACGTCACCCCTCCCTTGTTGCTTTGCTGCTAGGAACAACTTCTGTCACTTGGGACAGCTGTTTTCTGTTGCTGCTGCTCTGCTCTACTAATGTCCTCAGTTCTCTTGTGATCTACAACCACGCTCTGATACCATGTTGAAGTTTCTAAGTCTAACAGTTAAAAACCCTCCATGTAATTTCTGATTTATTCCTTCCTACTTGTTCTGATTAATTAACAAGTTATTTACCATGTAAATACTAAAAATAAACAGAAGTACATGCTCAACACATTACAGATCATCAACTGAAGGAAACAGAAACAAGCACACAAATGACACCGTTATTTTTAGACTAATGTCCCCTGAAAAACCCAATGCGAGAAAATCAATGCAGCTATTTGAGTGTTTGATTTATTAAGCAGTTTCAGAATACAATCTGGGTGCAAAATCTGGCTCACCCAATAGAAAAAAATCTCGATAGTTCTAGCTTCTACCCTCTGCGTCAGCTTTCCCGGCAGTTCCAGCTGTTTCGGGTAGTTCCGGCTTCTGTCCTCTGCATCAGTTTTTCCAACTGTTCTAGCAGTTCCAACTGTTCTCGGCAGTTCCGACTTCTGCCCTCTGCATCAGCTTTCCCGGCTGCTGCGCTGATTCTCCCGGCACTATCTCTGCCTCTCTGCTTCTGTATTCACTGCCCCTCAGCTGCAACTCCTAATCACTCTCTCAACTTTCTCAACAAACCTAGCCCCAGAAAGTCAAATTTTGATCTCTTGGTGTGTTCTCCAAGTGACCCTCAAGCCGCCTCTTATACTTTTCTCGTTGACAAATCAACGGCCGAGATTAAGTCCCTAATCGACGACAAATATTAGATCTGGCTTGATCCATGTCTTTTGGACCATTCTAACACAATATTATATTAATTCACATTAATATTTTAATTTCCCTAAGTTTAGACTTAGGGACTCCATTAAAAATATTAATTATTTTAATATCTCCCAAACTATTTAGAATCTACCCAAACCCTTTCTGGGTATTGGAGATCTCATGCGCCCTAACCTTTCCACCAAATTTCGTGGTTAGAGCACATCCGATGCCACCCCAAAGCAACACTCCCTCTTAGCAAGGACTGTGCTCTAGCAATACTCTTCACTGAGTATTACCCTGATCATTCGGCATCGGTCCCTGTGCTGATGCTAGGCATGCTGCCCAACATCCTCGGCACTGTTGCATCTTGTACTGCTGTCCATAGCTTTTCCATTGCCATTGCTGCATCTGTACGACAGCTCCCTCTGCATCCATGTTGTTGCCCATCGCCCTACTGTTGCCATTGCTGCGTCCACACTGCATCTCCTCTCATCATGCTGCATCGTGTTGCCCATAGCACTACCACTAGTAACTGTTGCACTCCAACTCAGATACTGAGAAGTAAGTAACTGATCTCCCAACTCTGACCTCTCTGTCAGGCTAGAGTACTCCTGATGCTGAAGCTCCCTCTGCCGCTGACAAGTGCTCCCTCTCTGACCTCTGTGCTGCTACAACAACTCCCTACATCTCACACTGTTGCACACCTCTCTATGCCATCCTGCACTGGTGCAACACTCCCGTGCCTCTCGCACTATTGCAGCCTGTTAGCCTCGCGTTGTCCTAGGAATCTTGCACTGTAACTCAATCTATCGCTCCATTTGCATCCATCTCTACCGACATCCACCAATCCTGCTACTCCTCTTTGGGGCTCCCGTAGCCAGGTATAATCCAAGAGGTTGGGTACCTCGAGGATCCTGCCCCTCATCTCCTGTAGTCCGCCTGACTACAGCTTGATGTCTCCCCACTTTCGCTCAAGTGGTTGTGTGCATTCATGGCACAGTCATCGTCTGTCTCCACTTCCTTCTCTGCCCTTGTTGGCGCTGCCTTGGTCTCAGAAGCCTCTCCCTTGCTCTTCTTCCTCGGACAGTGGGTCGCATAATGACCCAGCTCCCCATAGTGGAAGCATTTGACCTTGGAGAGGTCCTTCTTCTTTCGCTTTTCTTGCTTAACCTCAGATGCTAGGGCAATATCCACCTCCTCCTCCTTGATTCTAATCCCCTTGCTACTGTTTCCCGTCTTGGTCACCCTCCTGATCTCCTCTTGGCGAAGAGCCTCCCACATTTCCTCCCAATCTGGAGGGGTCGCCCTGCCTAGTATGCTATGGACAAACACCTCCCAGTCTTCTGAGACTGCATTCAGGGTTGTTCTCACCATCAACTCTAGATTTGATGTGGCCCCTATGGAAGTCAGATGATCTCGGATCTCCTTCAATCAACTGAGGAAGGTGTTGATTTGTTCTCCCTTCTGCATCTGGTATGACTGCAGCTGATTTTCTAGAAGCATCTTCCTCTACACGGAAGTACGCTGATACAACTTGGTCAGGGCCTCCCACATCACCCGTGCCGTATTCTTCTCGGCAATATGTGGTACTATATGATCCTTGACCCTGTCAAGAATGATACTCTTGGCCCTCGCCATTGCTTCCTCATACCTGTCATTGTCAGCCGGGTCAACTGGGACCGCTATTGTCTTCAAGGCAAAGTGCTTGACACGATTTTTGTCAAGCACATATAAGATTTTGGCCTTCCAGGCTATGAAGTTTGAGTCAAAATCTTGCAAGGATTCTAAACATACCATTATCTCAGACATGCAAGTATTTGGACGAAACCTGCTGAAAATAGTAAGTGCCATGCATGTCACTTGGAGAAGACATTGAAATCCTTAGTTCATAAGGATTTCGAATATGTGATCCATACTAGTAAAATCCCTGGAACTGTCTCCTACAAAGTAGGGGACCTGTTAAAAATAGTAACTCTCTCCAATCCATGTAAAAATGTCTCTACATCATCACTGTATTCATCCCGCAACCAGTCTCCCTGGGACCTACCCCTAGCCTGTATTTGCATTTGTCTTTGAATGTCCAGCTTAATGAAATGTGCATGGGAAAATTTAGGGGTTAACAGGACCCAAAGAAGGAGATGATCCTTGACATGGCACTTCATCAGTTTATAGAGTATAGGTGACTCTAAGAGCTCAAAGGAAGGGGAAAGGAAGTACTATTGCCAACTTCAGAATTTCAGAACAACCTAGCCTACCCATTTCACTGTCATCAGAGAGGGTAAATTTGACAAAAAGCAACTGATGCTCTTGTCTTTCTTCTACCAACTTCCCAAATTCTTATCTTATTTTTTTTGTAGAACGTTTGGAGTTCTTTCAGGTCATAACTTGTATGAGGATGTCTATAAGAACTAAATTTGGAAGTTATACCATTTGTTGGCAACAGTAATCTATCTTGGTCTCTTATTGATAACAGTTCCTTAAATGTCAAGGCAAGTGTCAGAGCTCCTAAATTCTAAATTCTACTAAGTGTACAATTTTATGTCCGGAGAAAGGATTGATTAATTTTTTCTTCTTGTGATTTCCAGCTTTCCATAAGTTTTCTTTTGTAGGTATCTATTATTGGAAATTGTTGCTTCTGATTTTGTGGAAATATCTATTTAACTAGGATGGTGATACATAACACCATTCCTTTGTTCTACATCAATTTTTATGGTCAGTACATTGAACCAAAAAATTGGCATCAAATGGTGTCTTGTGGTAAGACTTACCAAAGGGTTGAGAGACTCAACACAACTCTCCCACTATTTTCTCTCGAACAACTTGAAGCCAGACTTTCCTTATTTTCACACTATTATGAAAAGAAAGAATGAGGAAAAATAGATTGGAGACTACTCTGGGTGATCCTTTAAAACCGAGAAAAATTCCAGATTCTGAAATGGATAAGCAACCTTCTAGCTTTCTTTGAAGTTGGTGCTTGCATGAAAATTGCCAGAAATCTATGCCAAAGATGATCAAAGGTTCGCAAGAAGCTTCAAATGAATACAATAGGAATGTCTGAGGATCATAGAATTCCTTCCTACACCAATCAATTAGAATATTATATACCAGGTCACTGTTATCTACATTATATTTGTAACAGTCCATTTTTAGCAGATAAAACATGGTGGATTTGATTGAACCTACCATGAGTGCTCTCTCAGTGATATAGAGCCAGAATCTCACTTTAAGAACCAGCAACTAAACAAACCTTTTTGTATTCCTTTAGCTTTCAATCTCATCAGACTGCAATTTGGTTTACATTTTTGATTGCCTGTTGTATCCATTTTGAATGAGTGCAGGCAAGTCTATTCTCCAACTCGACATTTCCAAATGGAAGGCCAACAGTTCCTGTACTCCAAGTACAGGAACTTAAGGGAGAGAGGGGATCAACATTGCTGCAACAGTTGCCCCTTCAAGGTCCACAACATTACAGTCGCCTACGTATTTTCTCTGGCACAGCTAATTTACCACTTGCCCAGGTTTGACAGTTTTCCCTTGATATTATTCTCCTTTTAAAGTCATGCATCGGTATTTATCAGCTTCTTACATAAAGATAGTCATAACATACAAGCAGACACACACACACACACAGATGGAACTAACTAGTGTTTCCAAGACGTGTAAAGGAATTATGTAAATTTCCTTTTGGCATGTTGCTTTGATGTGGCATAATTAGACGGTAAAATGGTGTTTTTCTACTACAAGAAAGAGAATCTTGTGGGGTTAGAGTTGCATAAGAAAGAGTACATTACAAGTAAAAAATATGGGATTATTTGGCTTTATCCAATACTATTTTTTTGTTTACTACAGGAGATAGCATGCTATTTGGGTATTGAGCTGGGAAAAATAAAGATCAAGCGTTTTGCAGATGGTGAAATCTATGTTCAGCTTCAAGAAAGTGTTCGAGGATGTGATGTATTTCTAGTACAGCCAACCTGTCCACCTGCCAATGAGAACTTAATGGAGTTGCTTGTAATGGTTGATGCATGTCGTCGGGCATCTGCTCGAAATATAACTGCTGTCATTCCCTACTTTGGATATGCTCGAGCTGATCGTAAGGTATTTTTATTGAATAGTTCTAAGTATGGCAACACCTAATTTTTTTTTTTTTTGATAAGTAAGAGACGAACCTTTTATTAATCTGATCAAATTACATACTATACAGAGTGCCCCAGACAGCAGGGGCGGAAAAAAACCAGGGACCGAAGCTCAAAGAGGTTCCTACAAACAGCTCAAAGTGGTTCCTACTGCATCCACTAGACGGACACGGAGGCAACAATAAAAAGTCCACGAAACCGAATCCTCGCCGTTGAATACATAACCCCGATCCAACAACCAACAATCAAAGGGACCCAAAATCATGCAACAAGCATAACCAGTCCCAACCGTTGAAAGCAAAGTCCCGAACCAACGGCCAGCGGGGATATCACATAGACGAGAAGCACGGAGGTTAATCTTGTGATGAGAGCGGTTTTCTCTCACCTCTTGTTGCCACGTGTTACCCCCTGAGTGGAATTGCATGCATCTTCCAAAATATCAGATACCAGCCATGTCCCGCGCAATATACAACATAAGGTTTTGGGGTTTTGTGTTCATGGTTTCGCGGAAAGCCCGAGGCCCATACAGGGACCCACAGTGGACCTCACTGCCCCTTGCACACAGACCCGACCGCAACTCTAAATTGGGTCCAATAAACAACAACCGGTCCGGAATTCTAAGGCGACAAGCACGACCCATCTCAGCTGTTGAATACATAATCCTGATCCAATGGTCATCGGGGATATCGCATGGACGAGAAGCGCGGAGGTTAACCGCACGATGAAAGCGGTTTTCTCTCACCTCTCGATGCCACGTGTTACCCACTGAGTGGAATCGCATGCACCTACCAAAATACCAGATACCATCTAAGTCCCGCGCGAAATACCACTTATGGTATTAAGATCGTGGTTTCGTGAAAAAGCCAGAACATTCCCGTAGACCTTGCTGAGCCTTCTGCCTGGAGTCGCCAACAAAAACCCGTTGAGCCAAATACACCCAGGCAGTCCGTTCTGCGTCATTGCCCGACTTGAAACCTTCATCATTCATCCAAAAGCTAACAAAATTGTGGAGAGCAACCATATCCCAAAATCGTAGACAAATTAGGTGATATCATCCTCACTCCCGTCTCCCGAATCCCTTCGATCAGCATTGTTCATCCATAAATCCCAATCTTTGGTTGCTAGGATGAAACTGTCCCCTCGCAGTCTCCCTTCAGGTAACAACTCCCATGCATGCCGAGAATCCCTGTCCTTATTGGCCACACCTTTGTTGGCCAACCGATCTGCAAGCATATTTGCCTTCCTTTTAACATGAACAAATCTAATGGTTTTAAGGGTTTGCAAGTGAGAGTGGATACGGTGAAAAATCTGCAATAGCTTCCAGTGCTTCGACACTTTATCTGGTGAAGTTCCATTGTGAATCTTCTTGGTTGCTCTGATGATTAAATCCGAATCTGCTTCAATGGTAACATTTTGTAAATTTGCCTCCACCAAGATTTCCAAGCATTGATCTAAAGCCAGAAGTTCAGCCATGTTATTGGTACCCTTTTCCAAGTGGCCATGGAAGATGTATTTTGTGTGCCCCTGAGCATCTCTTATAGCACCCCCAAAGCCAGCTTCCCCTGAATTGCCCTTAGAAGCTCCATCAATGTTTACTTTGAAGAAGCCCTGAGGAGGGGGCTGCCATCTACTAGCCCCTGTGCTAATTGTTCTCACTTCCTTCCTTATTCCTTGAGGATTGATGGATTGAAGACCCAAATTAAGAATAATATCTCCTCGTGAGGCAGAGGAGGATTCGTGGGAATTGACCTCAAAAGGCTCTTAACTATTTCTTTAAATTGTATAAGAATTTGATTGATTACATGCTGGGGTTCGCTAGCTTTATTTGTGAAGATTCGCCTATTGTGTTCTTTCCAAACATTCCAGATAACAAAGCCTGGTACTAGCATCCAAGCTTTGTTGATGATCTCATTCTCTAAGAAGTTCTTCCTCTAGTTTTTCAGAGTGTTGGATATGCTGAGATTGTCCCTGTCGGTTTGTTGGAAGCTTGATGCCACCCAGTCCCATACCTTAGCAGAAAAAGAACAAAGGTTGAGCAGGTGTTCAATCGTTTCCTCACGTGAGACACATAGGTGACATTTGGAAGGGCCAATGAAACCTTTCTTTAGGATGTTTTCCCAAGTTAGGATCTTCCTTTGATGCACAAGCCAGATAAATAGCTTTATTTTTATCCAGTGAGGAGTTTGCCAAAGTTCCTTCCAGACTTTATCAGCATTTACAATGTTGAATCTTGTGATTGCTTATTTTGCCTCTTTGAGGTTAAAGTTACCTTCGTTATTCTTCCCCCATCTTAATTGGTCGTGTGAGGAGGAAACCAGAATCCGTCTGTGCTTTAAGTCCATGGTGAGAGCCTCTGCCATGGCCTTCAAAGGATTCTCATCACTGTAACTTAGTTCCTTCCACTTCCTCCATTTTTCATAGTTCCTTCCCTGGTCCCAGAAATCTTTTACCATTAATAGGCCTTTGCTATCTGTGTCTCTCTTGAGGGCCGCTAGGTCAATCCTGTTGAGGATGGGTTCCTGTTGCCAGTTGTCCTCCCAGAATCGAGCTCGGTCCCCTACTCGAATTTCCCAAAAACAATGTTGCTGAACAATGCTTTTGTTCTCCCAAGCAAGGTTCCATATGTGTGATCCTCTGATTTGTCCTGTCATTCTAATAAGATCCTTTTCTTGCCAGTGCTTGGCGTACTTTTGTTTCCAAAGCTTGGCCCAGGGGGCATTCGGCTCCTTGGTCCATTGCCACCAAAGCTTAGCTCCCGAAACTTTACTGAGAGTTTCCGGATCATGTAGCCCCAAGCCACGATGGCTTTTGGGCTTGCAGATCTTGTCCCAGGCAACTAAGGCCCACTTTTTTTTCTCTTCCCCTCTACCCCATAGAAAGTCCCTTTGAATGTTCCTTATCTGCTGCTTAATACCTTGAGGAGCAGGGATAGCTGCAAACATGAAAATGGGAATGGCTTGCAAGACCGCCTGTGTGAGCACAAGTTGCTCTGCTAAGTTTAAAGATCTGCATGACCATTTTCTGATTTTGTCCTGAAGTTTATTTAAAATTGGTTCCCATATTTTCTTGTTGAGAGGTTTATCAGTAAGAGGAATACCAAGATATTTGGAAGGCAACTGATCCCTTTGAAAACCCAGAATTTTGGTAATGTTTCTTTGTATAGCAATATTTGTGTTAAAGAAAAAGAACTTTGGACTTATTTTGGCTTACCTCTGTGCCTGCTACCATAGCAAAGTCGTTTAAGATATCTTTGATTGCCCTTGCTTCCCTGACTGTGGGTATGCCCTGCAGCATAGTATCATCCACAAATTGTTGATGAGTATTAGCCTCTCCATCCGGGGTGAGCTTGATCCCCTGAATTCGACCTTCAACATTTGCCTCTGATTGCCCTGCTTAGCCCTTCCATCATGAGGACAAAGAGGAAAGGGGAGAGCGGATCGCCTTGTCTGAGCCCTCTGGAAGGTGTGAATGTATTTGAAGGGGCTCCATTAAGTAGAATGGAAAAGTTGGTCGTGGTGATTAGTGCCATAACCCATCTTATCCAATTTTGGTCAAAGCCATATGCTTTTAGAGTAGCTCTGATATAAGACCAGCTGAGTTTGTCATAGGCTTTCGCAATGTCCAACTGAATAATCATGCCTGCTTGCTTGTTGCTTTTGAGAGAGTGTACCACCTCATGTGCTTGGATGATGTTGTTGAGAATTTGTCGTCCTTCCACATAGCCTGTTTGCTCTTCCGAGATGAGGGAAGGTAGTAGGGGCTTGAGTCTATTGGCTACCACCTTGGAGATGATTTTATACACCACATAACATAAGGCTATGGGTCTAAATCCATCTGGAGTCATAGCATTTTCCTTTTTGGGGATTAAAGCTATGAAGGAAGCATTCAGTGCTTTCAGAACCTTTTTGTATTTTCTTGAGTCTTCCACAACTTCGATGATATCTTGTTTGACTGTATCCCAGCAGGATTTGAAGAAATCAACATTGAATCCATTCGGGCTTGGTGCTTTTCCACTTTGCATTTCCTTGATCACCTCACTGACCTCCTCTTCCGAGACTAGCCTATTGAGATTGTGGTTGTCCTCTCTAGTGACCGACTTGGGGATATACTGGGTGAACTAATTAATGAACCTAGATCTATCCTCCATTGGCTCCTTTGCAATATTAGAGAAGTGTTGTACTAGATTTGATTCCATGCCCTTGTGGGAGACAAGCTAAACACCCTGAGAATCCTTAATCTTTGTAATTCTATTATGTGCCCTATGGGCCATAGTGGATTTGTGGAAGAACTTAGTATTTCTTTCTCCCTCTTTGATCCATTGAATCCTGGATTTCTGTCTCCAGAAAGTTTCCTCTTGTAAGCGTCGATCCTCCCATTCTTCCTGCAAAGAATTAGTTAGCTTTTGCTTCTCTTCATTGAAGCCCTCTGTGATATTGATCAGATTGATTTTCTGGAGTTTCTGTTCAGTCTCAATTCTAGCCTTGAGGATATTGCTAAATTCCTTTTTGTTCCAAGCTTTAAGTTTGGATTTAATATATTTCAGTCGCTGCTGGAGCATGTACATTTTAGTGCCCTAAATATTCAGATCCTCTTTCCACCATTTGTCAATGTTACCGGTGAATTTGGGGTGTGAGAACCAGGCATTCTCGAATCTGAAGGGCTTGTTCCTCGGAGTGCCCATAAAGGTAGCTTCTAGCTGAACTGGTCAATGATTTGAACCTCCAAAGAGCAGAATGGATGCTGTGATGGCTGGTCCTGTGAGGAGGAGATCCTCAGAGATGATAAATCTATCAAGTTTTGAAGCCACTTGAGAAGCCCCTCCCCTTTTGTTGTTCCACGTGAATGTTCCATTTATTGTCTTAGTGTCCACTAATTCCATGTTCATGATGAAATCTTGGAAGGCTTCAGAATCTCTGCCTAGTTGTCTAGTGCCTCCTTTTTTTTCTGAAAGAGATCTTATCATATTGAAATCACTTGCACCTATCCAAGGCATATTGGGATATCGTGCTCTTAGATTTTCCAGGGAGGTAAGAAGCTTGAGTTTATCTACTTGCTTCTGAGGTCCATAAACATTTGTTATCATATATGTTTTCTTATCACCTACCGGACTGCACACCAAAGATAGATAGTGAAGCATCCAGGATTCCAAATTTCTGTGGATCCCACAGCGTAAGAATCCCACCTGCCAAGTTATTTGCCTTGACCTCTAAATACTCATACTTGATTAACCATTTATTATGAATTTCTCTTATTTTCTCCATTAAACATTTGGTCTCCTGAATAAAGACCATGTCTGGTTTTTCTTCTTTAATTCTGTTACTAAGATTCCTTTGTTTCCTTCTACTACCTAAACCTCTAATGTTCCATGTTGTAAGCTTCATTAAGAAAGGTTAGTAAAGGAATAGCTGGTAAGATCTTTCATCATACCTGAGTTAATCAGTAGTTTTCCACATTCATTTAGCAGTTCATTCTGTATTTTCCTTCCTGAGTTCTTTGGAGATTGTGCCTGTGAGTTCTCCATAGTTTTGACCCCACTTTGCTCCTGGATTTCGTGGTTTCTCTTGACACCAGTTCCCTTCGATTGTGCCCTCCATAGAAAGAGCTGTTGAACTCGATCATAGTCTTCTTTTGGCAAGGAGTCCACTCCTTTGTTCCTGCCTTGTTCCAGAAATAGTTATAGATCCAGATTTTCTGTGTCTAGAATCTCCTGTAGTTCATGGTCCTCTGTTCCTGCCTCACTTGGAGTCATCTCATAGTCTTTACTGATCTCCATTTAGCTTGGTAGATCCTCCTTCTGTTGGTTTTTCACTGTGATATCCTCCATTTCAGCTTTCGTTTCCTGCTCCTTGGATGCGTTCTCCCTGTCCTGGACTGCCTCCACGTTCTCCTCTACTTCCTCTAGAATTTTGAAACTATTGTGTCTTGTATTTATGTCTTCACTGCTTTTCTTGTGTGGCTGTTTACCCCCTTTCCCTTTGGCCCCAACCTTGGTAAAACCCTTGTGATCTCTATCCAAAGGTGTTTTCCCATTGCCTTCCATATTGTTTGTTGGGCAGTCTCTAAATAGATGGCTGTGTTCATGACATTTGTGGCACCTGAAAGGTATGTGCTCATAGTCCACCGTTTGCACCCAATCTTCATCATACACCTCTAAAATTATTGCTTCCAGAAGGGCTCTAGATAGATCCATTTCCACACATATTCGGGCAAAGGAGGTGTATTTACCTTTGAGAGTTGCCTCTGATATCTTCAGAAAATGCCCCAGCTTGTTGCTTATGGTTTTCAAAGATTCTGGGAGCCAATAATCCAGAGGTTGTGAGTATAGTCTGATCCAAATTGGTACAGATATAAATGTTTCACGTTCCGGGACAATGTTCATCATCCATGGCTGCATGTAGAGTCTTGCCATAGCATAGAAATAAGGCCCCCCTTCAAACACTCTGTCTTTGTCCTCTAGGTTCGCGAACACCACCTTGAAGAAGCCCGTAGAACCCAGATGTAAATGTATTTCTCCTTTGGCTTCCAATGGCTCCTAATCTAGATGCGTAAGCCGTTGGCCATAACCCCATGAACTTGCAGATGATCGCATGTTCTTTCATATGGTCCCTGTGCGCTTGAATCGCAGGATCACTCAATAGACCCAGGGAATGATGCTCGATTTGGGTTTGCAAACTCTCGTAGTTCTTGTGGAAGTCGTTTTTCCGCTGTCGCCTCCCTTCTCTTTTTCTTTACTTGTTTCCTGTTGATTCCCTTCCTGATCCTGGCATTCGTTTCTTCTAACTGTTTCCTTGCCTATTGCTTTTGAAATCTTTCCCGATGGTTTTTTGAAATGCTTCCCTCCTGCTTCCTTGCCTCCTTCTGTGACTACCTGACTGTAGGAGGGAGCAACGCTCCCCCCTGCGCATCCCGCCATGGAACCCTAGCGTCAACTTCGATCCTCATTCAAGTTGCAGACCTAATACCTACTTCTCAATCCGGCAACACCTAATTCTCATTTGATGCTAAGAGTGACAATAGGAAAATGTTGTTGAAATGGTAAATGCAAAGCTAACAGGCAATTAAATAAGATAAAGGTTTATGATTATCTTAATGTGGCATGTATGCGTGAAAGCTAAATTTTATGCAGGAATTTGACAAAATGTGGTATTGTTTTGTGAGTGCATATGATATTATTCTGAAATCATAAACACATCTACCTTGTTCTCCTTAGTAATTTTAATCTTTACACTCTATCGTATGCCTATTTATATCAATTACAAATTATGATATAAAAATCTTTTTGCACTTGAGATACACTGACATCTTCAAGGGTAAATAGCCAATCTGGTCTGTGAATGGTTCGATAGAGAATATATAAGTGGTTTGATCTCTGGTAGTTATAATGTTTGGATTTTGATGAAAGATCACCCTACACCTTGGGATACATGTTTTCTTTTCACTTTTGCTTTTAATTGTAAATTTGAAGTCATTGGTTTGGAATTGACAAGTCAATTTTTTGATAAATTGCAAAAAAATGTGCATTTCCTAGAAGAAGGAAAGAAAGAAAGAAATTATTGTAACGTCCACGAGGCTAAAGAAGGTCTATGGGACAGATTGCTTCTTCATCTGCTTGATGTATTCGGCCCTTTTTCTGTGAAGCTTCATAATAAATGCTCCCAGCTTCTTGACAAACACCTCTAAATAGATTATCCCAAGAGCTAGCTGCCAGCATACCTGCATAACTTTCCTTGTTGTCTTTGAAGGCCTCACATTCTAAAATGAAATGTTTTTCTGTTTCCACTTTTTCGGAAGAAAAAAAAATGCATACCCTTTCCTCTCACACTTCCTTTGGTCTTTTCTAATGCCCTGTTTCACAACAGAGTTGATGAGAATTAGTCCTTTACTGACCAATAAGAATTTGGCTCTCCAAGAGATATTGGCCTCTATGTATGCTTTTGGTTGATGATTATGAGTGGAATTAAACACTTCAATATAGTAATTTTTCTTCCTTCCTACCTCCTTATCCCAAGTACGTTTGTGGAACTTTTCCATAACAAAAGCTTTTATCTCTTTGTTGTTTATGGGACACGCGTTCAAGCAAATACCCCATTTAGTAAATCATTTGTTATTTTGCTACATCCAAGTTTTTTTGCTCTTTCACAATCTATCATTAAAGACAACCTTAGGTCATCTACTCTCTTCCATTTGCTCAATTTTTTTTAAATACCTTATGACTCGCACCATAGCAATTGCTTCGATAGGAGCAGTCCCTGTTTCACTTGACAAGATATCATAAGAAACTGCACTTTTAATCTTAAATTTGTTTGTAATCAAACACTTCTGAATTTTCTCAATTTGTCTCCACTACATGTCGGAGGTACTGCTAGCCCACAGTTCACAACCATAGAGAATCATCGGAATCACTAGAAGCCCAAAAAGAGTTTGAGTGGTTTTCCAGTCCCATAGCTCTACCTCTCTACACCTATTTTGAAAAGCATAAAATGCTTTCCAACCCCCCAAAGTTCTTTTCTTTCTACAACCATTCCAGCTTAGATTTTTGTTGAAGTCAATTCCGAGGTATTTGTAATCCGCAACTTCTTCCAGAATGTTGCCTTCAAAGTAGAACTTATGCTGGTTATGTTTTCTTTTCTTAGAGAAGACAACAACTTTCGTTTTGTTGATATTGACTTGCATCCCCACACTTCTATAAAAATGCTCAAGGGATAGTAAGTGCTCTTGCAAACCAAGAGCCGATTTAGCAATCAGATAACAAACTTGCACAAATAGATACCATCACCCCCTTGCGAATTTAACCACTTGTCAAGCTTGTCGATATATAAACCAAAAAGGGTAGGAGACAGTGGGCAACCTTGCTTGACCCCGATATCGCTTCTAAAACTTTCAACAATGCCTGTTGAAGTTCTAATTTTGACTTTCACCTCTTCATATAGCCTATGCACAGCTGCTCTCAAATGTTTAGGAACCCCAAGTTCCTCCATTCTCTGCCAAAGTTTATCCGTAGGAACCGAGTCAAACGCTTTTCTAAAATCAATAAAGCAACAAAAGACATCTTCCTTTTTCTCCCAAACTTTTTCAATGATGTGCCTTAAAGTTATGCAATGATCAACTGTGGAATGTTTAGGTCTAAAACTTGCTTGCCCTTTAGCACGCTTATCTATTTCTTCTGCCCACTTGCTAATTTTGTTTTCTAGCATGCTTCCGAATAGCTTTGCAAACAAAGGGTTTATCATGATGGTCCTATAATTAGAGGAATTATTGACGTCACCGCTCTTGAAAAGAGGTATTGTCAGACTAGTTGTACAATCTGTGGGGAGCCCTTATTGTATGATGTTGTTGAAGATTTTTGTAATGTGAGGTGCAAGAATCTTTGAGCCCCACTTTAGATATTTTGCTTGGAGTTCAGCTAAGACTTTTTCTTTTCCAACACCCAACTTCTTGATACCCATCTCTACCTCTTGTACCGTGAAGAGTTCAGTATCAGTGTTGACCAAGGGGAGAGGGTCAACCTTGGGAATTTGCTCATAGAGTTGTCTTGCATAGTCAAACCATTTAGAAGCTGTAATATTATTTCCAATTTGTACCTTTTTTGGTTGGAGCTCCTTCCAATATAATTTGGGATTATTTTTCCCAAGGAAGATTAGTTCTTCCCTCCTTGAAACCATGAGATCAACGCTTTTCTTGCTTAATAACTGCTTGTAAGATTTGAGCTTTATGTTATCCTTGTTTGACTCTTTCCACATTCTCCTTGCCTTTTTGCATTCCTCGTCAAACCAAGCATTAACCAAAAAGCAATTTGTTTCAGACTTCTTAATTTTTCTTCTTTTGCACTTTGCAAGTGCGCATTGAATTAAATGTGTTAATTCATGAATATGAAGGCTGTGAATTGTAATTTTCTCCTTCTCAAAGAGCCTCTCTAGCGTCATTTTGAAGGTGTTACACTTTTCTGGGGTCAAAATAATTCTGCCCTGTGAGAGATTTTGTTGGACATGCTGAATTTTTTACTCTAATTGTTTCTTTCCAATCCAAGAGAAACATAAATAAATTTGCTTGTGATCTGATTTCAAATCCCACAACTGATCTCCAACCAAAACTTCTTCCATTTTCTCACACAAAACATGTGAGCAAATTACATAATCTACCACACTTGCTCCATTGTAAGTATTGCAAGTGAAATTACCAGACTTTGCCCATCTAGTCAAGCCATTACAAATGACTAAATCAAAGGCCCCACAGAGTAAGCAATTGTTCACCAAAGAGATTGCAGCCCTTGTCCTCTGAAATTCTTTCCCACTGATGATTACTTTCTTCTGTAAGCCAAATAGGGTCACAATCATCTTTACAACAAAGAAATGCTAGCTTGCTCACTTGCAGTCCTAGCATTGAAATCACCCACTATAAGGACTTCACCTAGTTGTGAATATGTTGCAATATCCATTTTTAAAGCTGCAAATGGATCTTTGTGGTCAAGCCCTCCACCTTTGTAGATTTTTGAAACTTGTGGCACAAAAGAGCATGCTGCAATTCTGATGTGGTTTCCTTTTTCTGATATTTTAAACCAAATGAATTGCTTATTTGAGTCTTCTTTTTCTAACTGAATGAGACGACCTTCTTTCTCCCTTACTAAAACCATGATACCCTCGTGCCCTTTGCCATTCCCTGTTGCCTTGTTCCACACTGTCATCTTCCAGTATCCTTCAAACAAAGGTGTCTTGCACCCTTCATGCTCATGTGTTTCTATGAGGCAAATTATGTTTCTATTTTCCGCAATAGGCCATAACCCAGGTCCTCGTCTCCATGGGTAGCCTCTGCAATTCCAACAAACTAATCTTAAGGAAACTTGGGTATGACTTGATTGCTATTTATTTGACATGCAAGACTCACATTTGAGTCTTTGTCCCTGTTTTCCCATACCGACCTTGCTTTCTGATTTCCTGTTGAAGAGTTTGTTGCCTCTTCTTTATTAACATCTTGCTGCTCTGTTTTGGAAGGAGGTCCAAATTGCACTATCACAACTTTGCCTTTATAAATCCATGCTCTCTTTCCTTCATCTCTTGCTACCCTAACCTTTAAAATTTCCTCCCTTCTTTCCTCCTGTTGTTTTACAGTTAAATCTTCTTCTAGGAAAAAACAAGAACCCCTCAAGAGATGTTTCTTGCTTAGAATAATATATTTATCACGCAAGCTAGGCATATTGACTTTTATGGGCTTGGCTTTCTCCCCGTTAAACTTACCCACTATCCATGCTTAGCATATTTGTCCTTGCCATAGTAACTTGTCTTTCAATAAGTCTCTTGCAAGGTCAAGAGTACATTCATTTTTCCCATAGTCTTTCACCCCTTTAATAATTATGTTTGCTGCCCTATTTTGTCTTTCCTTGCCTTCACTATCTTGCATGTCGTCAACTTGAATATTTGTTTCTCCTTCCTTATTAGTAGAATTGCTAATAACTTGAGCCCAAGTTTTGGAAACATTGGTGGAATCTCCTTTCGTTTCTTCTCTTGCGTTCTCTTCATGGTTGTTTATTTGGGCACTCATTTTCCCTTTATCCTGGGATGATTCACATTCACCACCTCTGTACTTTCCGCTACAGATTTCTTTATGTTTTGCACATCTGCCTTCATGCGTTGCCATTCTGTCTTCCCTATCAGGAGAGCTTCCTGTAGCAATGCCACTTGTTCTTTTAAGATTTTATTGCTTTCTGCTAACGCCTTTTTCTCAGCCGTTATTATATGAATTTTATGATCTCGTTCTTGCCCTTTAGTTTCTAAAACCTCCAACCTTTGTTTTGCATTTAACAATTCTTTCACATAAAGATCGGATGACCAGGTGAGAGGTGAATCATCGATGACTTTTCCTTTGGACTTCTTGTTGCCACGTGCTTGTGAAGGAGACTTGTTTGAGTGTTTTTTGCGAAGGGCTCAATTACTTTTCTTTTTAGACCGTTTCTTCCTTGTTTGCTCCCATTTTAGACGGGTTATTCTTTGTTTTAAAATGCCCCGATATTGTTTGGCATTGACCCAAACCCACTTCCCAGCTTTGGCGGGTGAGGCAATTTTCACTTGTCCTAAATCATTTGTCTCCACATGTTCTGAAATTTCTGGTTCCTTTGTCATGTTTGAATGCATTTACTGCTACTTGATACCTCTGTTCTCTCACTGCTCACTGTTCTCGCTGTTCTCACTGCTGCCCACACTGCTCACACTGCTTTGCTCATACTGCTGACCACGCTGCTCTTGAAAACATTGCTTATTTTTTCCTTTGCAATCGTGCTCACTCTGTCGTTTGCACTTAATCCTCTATCCCCTCTTGCAGAATGTTATTCCGCCCTTTGCACACAGTGCTATGTAGTATGCAAGTTCTCTATATATATAGTAGAAGAAAAGCAGTTTGGGACATGGTTCAATTCTGTAATAAAAAACAAACTGTGACGCTGCTCCAAAGGAATTGAACTCAGGCCACGCACTTAATCCAACGCGTAATACTAACCCCTGTCAGCAGAATATAATAGTTTCATCGTCCTTTTGGCTTTCTCCCAAGGAGAGTTTAAATCTTATAGAATTATATACCAGAAAACCATTAATTTTGCGAAACAGGTGAATTAATCAATGGTACCTTATCAACCACAACCCTGTGAGCCGAGAATGAACCCAAGATTTGAAACCCTTGAATTCCAACAAACCAATTAAAAAGAAGAAAGTCCCCAAGTAGCTCTGTTCGAATGTGGAGCTCTGTGTGACATATCCTGTATGTCGCCTTTGGTGATCATCATCCGTGATATCCTTTGGCCTCTTTCTTAAATCAGAATGAGCTTGTTTTTCCTAAATGATCATCATCCGTGTGCATTGTTTTTAAGTGTTGCACTATTTTGGAAAAAACAGAATAGATTCTAATGAGATAGGTAGCTTAAGGTTCTAGTTACGACCTCTACTTGCCATGGTCCATGGTTATGATGGATGAAATTCCATCCGATCACATGGGGTAAAGAGCAAAATTTTGTTCACAACGAAGTTAATTTTGGTGCGTAAAACTTGCACCATGGAATTTTGTTTTCCTTCTTCCTAAGGACATGATTCCTAAGATTGTTGGTTTTTCTAGCATCAGATGTGTTCTAGCCACGAAACTTTGTGGAGAGACTAGAATACATGTATACTACAAAACAGTGTTGCACAACTTGTACTCGTATAAGACTCGTTTGGCTATTGACTCATCGACTTGTATAAGACTCAGGAACGACCCATATAAAACTCTGTCAAAAAGCTAAAAAAAACCTTAAATTGTGGTAAATTTTAAGCACAAAAAAGAAACTAATGACAATTCCAAATCCAAGTTATAAAAATCACAATATATGTAATAATTCATAACATCATCTCATATCTATAAAAGTACAACATAACATATTCGATTTTTGTAAGCAAAACATTTAGATACTGAATAAGAAAAGGAATCATGATTCCATAATCAAAATAAAAAATTTCAGCAAGTTCAAAATTCAAATACATATGTCATAAATGATAAATGATTGTCTCATAACAATCTTGAGTCTCATCACTCATGGACGACCACACCTACAATAAGCTCTTGTGGAGTTAATGCTAAAATCGGAACGCTGAAACAATTGTGAGGCAGGTGTATTTGGAGTCTCCGTTTGAGATGGCAAACTAGAGAGATCCTCAGTCTCTTCATCAAGCCAACTCAAATCAGGGGACTCCTCCTCCACTACCCAATCAAACTCTAAATCAATAGTATCAAATAAAACGGGATTTGGGCTTGTAGGCTGAGGACGCAGTGCTCCTCAACCCAAAAAAATTTGCAAATTAAAAAAAAAATCGAAAACAAAAAAATAAATTAAATTGAATACAAAAATTAAAAATAAAATTACATGGAAAACATTCAAACAAGGTTTATGAAGCCTACTTGAAGTTGGGTCTGATTTGATGAAGCCTCCTTTAGCTTCCTCCAAGAGCTCCTTCACTATGCAATGGAGTCACTCAACACTCATAGAAATGAGCCAAACATTCAAATGACAAGTGATAGACAAATGGAAGGGAGAAAGGTGCTTATAAAGCATTTTCTTGCCTCCAATTTTCCTTTTCCTCCACCTCATTTCCAAAAAAGAACAGAAAAATAAAACATAAAAGAGAAAAGAGAAAAATAAAAATAAAAAATTGCAATCTAAGGTTTGACGGGTCTTATAGGGGTCCGATGCTGGTCTTATGCCAAACACGTGGGTCTTATACGAATACACATGTTTAATGCGAGTTTAGCTGAGTAAGGGTCTTAAGCGCGAGTTCTATGCGAGTGACCCGGCTCGCTATAGAACCCGCTGAGACCCGCAGGTACTCACGTGGCTTATGCGAGTGGTGCTTCACTGCTCCAAAACCCAAAAATTGTTTATGGAAATTCCACTCAGAGATGACTTAATTAAAATAATTAATATTTTTTTAATGGTGCCTAAGTCTAAAGTTAGGAAAACTGATTAATTAAAGGGTATTAATTAAGTCATGGTGAGAATCTTCTAGAAGAAGACTTGGATCGATTTCTAGTTAATCTTAGCTATCGATTATGTTTTAATCTTGGTCGTTGAAGCCTCAACAAGAGATTATAAGAAGAAACTTGATGGGGCTTGGAGAACACACTAGTGAGGCAAGGAATTCAATTTTGCTGGGAAATCGAACTCCAGAGTAGCAACAATCAGTTGCTGGAGGTGATTTAGTGAATTTGAAGCAGTGAGAGAGGGGTAGGGATAGTAAGGCCAGAAGGAAGATTCTCCAGTCCGGTGAGTGCATAGCAGAGAAGCAGTGAGTTCCACAGAGAGGCAGCATAGAGCTTCAGAGGGAGATCCATATTTTGCTGAGGAGAAGTCGAAATTCAGTGCCAAAAGCCAGAGGGGTAGCCCAGAGGCCAAGAGGATCGATTTTCCAGATAGCAGCTGATCAGTTAGTGACAGAGAGGTTGGTCAAAGTTGTGGGACGCAGATCTACGTAGGCTGACGCAGAGGCAACAAGGGGCAGTGTTGACCTCTATCGGTCAACTACCCATGCAGTACACCCCTTTTTTTTTCGCAAAAAGGGGCAGCACCTGATCAACGTGTCCGTGCCATCCTGCAGTCATCAGCAGCTTGATCAATCTAATCGTAAACCCAGTCTGCATGTATTAATTGTAAATAATCCTAGCAGATGTGAGTCGTGTTGTAAATTGCCTAGGTGGACCTAACTTTCCCTTGATAATCTATGTCCCGGAAGGTTTTTCGTCTCACCGATCCACGAATCGGCAGAGTTTTCCTTCAAACCTGACCCCAAAGCGGGATAGATTTTGTCATTGGAATTTTAGAGAATCCTAGTGTGTTAGCCTGCTAGATTATAGTCTATCGCAGAACTGGGTGATTTGTGAGGGTCTATGTTAAAGGGGTTTTTCTCCCTTAAGATGTAAATTGTTAAAGTCATGATGTAATGTGTCCTGAGGGTTGAAAAATGTTTAAATCCCCTCATGAGTCCTAAGTCCTAGGTCCTAGGTGATGTTTCCCAAAGGCTTAGTTCGTTGATCCATTTTAAAAAAGGAATTAAAAAATTAAAAAATGAATAAAAATAATAATAAAATAATAAAATAAATAAAAATTTAAAAAATTAAAATAATAATAATAATAATAATAATAATAATAAATAAAAATATAAAAAATAAATAAATTGTAAAAATAAAAATAAAAATAAAAAATATAAAAATATAAAAATATAAAAAATAATAAAAAATTTCATAAAAACCCTAAATAATAAAATAATAATATTTTTGTGATGCGTGCAAAATATCTTTTTAAAAAAAATAAAAAAAATAAATAAAATAAAATCGACGGATGAGATCAAGAGATGTCTTGATCCTCATCAACGGTCGAGATCATTTCAACATGGATCACTCGAACTAGCCGTTGGGATCGTTTCCTTTATATAGGGTCTTAAGTGGTCATTTCAGATCATTCGATCTGTGAGTCTGTACTGAAAAAAGCTCTCTTGTAATCTGCTTTGCTGGTTAATAAAAAGACTTTGGGGTTCAAAACTGGCTGGTGTTACTCTCTGGAATTGCTGTGAGATGTTTGTTTTTCTGCATATTTCAGATTTCAACAGTTAATAATAGATGGTTTTCAGAGCATTGTGAGTACAGGTATCTTGCTCACGTGCTAGGGTTTGAATGTTGTAGGGTTTTTGGAATAATGGCAGGTATCTCCATTATTTTTTGAAATTTGGCAACATTTCTTGCCTTCCTTGCTGATGTTTGCTTGAGGTGTGCAGGGAAACCTTTAGGTGAAGGTTATTTGTGGGCGTTTGGGGAAGTTCTGGGTTGAACCAGCCAACTCCCTCAAGCTTTTCTGTGCAGAGCCCAGCGGATTGTGCCCTGGGTTAATCTTTTAAAAATTTTATTTCGTGTTTTACATTGAGAGAATGTCTATATGTGCACAGTGAAGTTCAAGTTTCTGATATACTGAAAATGTTACTGCAAGAGATTGTTAAATTTGGCTGTCCAGAGCTGTAAATTTTGTGAGTTATTTTTTGGGGTAAATTTTCAAGTGCTTTACTCTGAAATTTTGCCAAGTTTTTGTTTTTCAGGGTTACCGTACTGCTGTCATGAAAATAAGAGTGTTTCCTGAGGAAATGGCATAAGGGTGATTTTTTTTTTGTTTTGATTCAAATCAAAGCTTGGCCGCTGCCAAACCTGGGACCTGTCCGCTCCAGCCATCCCTTTCCCGCTGCTGCCTCCCATCGCACCTGCATCTCCAAAGGTGCTGATCGTCGAGCCACATAACCTGTGCGTGAAGGATCAGCAACAAACCAACCACGATTTTCGTTTGTGCCATTCACGCTTGCATCGTCTGCTGTCCAACACCGATCTGCCGACGTCTAGTTCCTTTCCGCCATTGAAAGCTGCACGCAGTCATCTCCAAACGAAAACCTGCAAAGTGTTGAAAGGATACGCGTCATTTCGGGCGAGGTTCTCCATTCGGCTCTGTGGCGTCGATTTCCTATGCCAGCGCAAGCGTAAAACATCCGGGTATCATTTCGCTTCAGGTTCCAGATTTCGTTTTTCATAAAAATCGATTTTATGTATGCGTCGTTTTCAGTTTTGTCCAAATGCGTAACGCAGGTCTCATGTGGTCATATTCCGTAGTTTTATTTTTATTTTGATTTTAAATAGATTTAAAATAAGTTTTGTTTAGGGTTAAGAATAAAATCGATTGTGTTTTAGATTGGTCACATATGCGGTCGAAGTTTTGTTAGTTTTGTTAGGGTTTAGTTCCTAGGCTTTTAATTTTAGATTTACTTTGAATTTTAATTTTTTATGTTTTTTTTTAATAGACTTTAATATTTGTTAGTTTAGTTTAATAGTTTTAATCCTATTAATTTTTTAGCTTTAGGATCTTAGATTTAGGGTTTTTTATTTTATTTTATTTTATTTTTTATTTTTTATTTTGGGGTTTTGGCTTTAATTTTTGTATTGAATTTAGATTTGTCTTATATAGTTTCTTTTGTTAAATCATAGGAAAAAAAATCTTGTTAGGTTTAGATTTTAATTTTTTTTTTTTTTTTAGTTGTTTAATTTAGAATATGATTTAACTTAATTTTTATTTTAATTTTTTATTTAAAAAATAATAATAATAATAATAATAATAATTTCCTTTTTAGGGTTTTAGATTATTTTAAAATTTGTCAAAAAAAGCCATAAAAAATAAAAATAAAAAATAAAATTTTCGAGATAAATGTTTATCTGGCATGAATGTACATCTTTTGACGCTTACTTTTAGATTGTCAGATCATCGTCGAAAAGATCGTGAATTAACTGGATATCTTTCGAAGTTATTACTGTGCACATTTTACATCTCTGCAGCATTTGATTGTCAATCGGTCAAGCGTTAACTCCACAAGGCACTGGTCCGTTAAATTAAATAAAATCTATCAAGTGCTTTGTCCTCCCATATCTCCCAAACCAACTGGTTCGCAGTTGGTCGTCCTTCTCTGTTCAGGGTCCACCCCCCTTAGCCGTGGGAGACAGGCTTAAACGGAGGGATCGGGGATCAGAGTGACAGCCCCCGGTCTGAGCGTTGTCGTATCAATCTGCGCGACAACATTTTTTGGCGCCGTTGCCGGGGACATAGTTTTTTTGTCCTTGGTTCTTTTCAAGCTTTTCTGTGTTTAACTTCCTGTCCGGGTGGCGACTCCATATCATATATTATCTTCGAGAGTGTATACTAGAAGGCATCCAAGTAGTCTGTGTAATCCTGCTCCTGATCCTGAAAAGGCCCTCAGAGTACGATTACACAAACTCTCTTCTCGTACACTTCTTGTTAATCTCGGACAAGAAGCCCTTTCTGACATCCACCTTCTTTTTACTCGTCCAGTCGAGCACGACATCATGGACATCTTCTCCCCATGTAACTTTGCTAATATCCCAGGTTATCCTCATGATACTCTGAAACATGGAATGGATAAATTGCCTATCTTTCTAGGAGACAACGCAATCAGTGCCAATTCGCATCTGAAAGCTTTCAGTTCGTGGTTGGGGAAGTATGCAAGGTCTACTGATTTTAATCATGAAGATGTTAAAATGACCCTTTTTGTTCTATCTCTAGAGGGCGACGCTCTAGATTGGTTTACTGAAAAACCTCAAAATTCATTTGACTCCTTGCAATCAATTGTTAACGCTTTTAAAGAAAAGTATGGGGATAAACGAGAGGGAAGACACCTTGTAAAAGCCATCAGCATAATCAAAAAGAGAGAAAACGAAACTGCTAAAGAATTTAATAAAAGGTTTAACGACATCATTAAAGAATTACCTCAAGATTATAAACCTACTGACAAGTCTCTTCGAGACTTTTACATCGATGCCTTTAGTCCTGAGCCATCTTATGAGTTAAGGCGTGCTAGAATTAATGATTATAGGGATTGCCAAGCCTTAGCTATAGAACTTGAAAAGGACAAGGCAGCATCTGGAAAATCTGAGATCCCAGGTTTCGACAGAGCTGCTACCAAAGTAAAAGAACCTAAAGGAAAAAGAGTTCAAGAACCTGAAAGTGAACTTGTTCTAAAATTGCTTCAAAAGATTGAAACCATGGAAACTTAATCATACTAAGGAAATAGCACTTACAGAGTAGGTTGGTCCAGATGGAAAGAACGCAAACACAAAATTTCCAGCCTCGAAATAATAATAGAAATAACAATTGGCAAAGGAAGGGTCAATTAGTGAGCACAGACCTCCTAATCCGCTAGCTAATTTGGTTGATAAGCTCCCTACTATGGGTTTGTGATGCTCTCATGAGAGGCCACTTGTCCCATCGTTAGAAGAATTTAGATAATGGAATGTTTGGGAAAGTGATCAGATAAATGTAAGTTGGTAGCAAGTTCCCTTTGGTCTAGAAATGATTGGATGGAGGTCAAGAAAAGAGTCGTGACGTTATTAATCCTTCATCAGCTTTTAGTATAAATAACCTTGAAAATGAAGATGACATTTTGGCTAGGTTATATGGTGAAAAACCCTCTCCCGAGAAAATCCTGGAAATTGCTAGAGATAAGGGTTTGACCTATCAGAGAAGGGATAAAGATCAAAGCGGGAATCAAATTCCCCCTCGAACTTTTTACCTTGGTGAAAACCCTGGATTAGATGTTGATTTGGGAAGTTGGTTTAACAATGCCAAAATCTGGGTTCATGTCTCCGAGATTGCCAAAATCCCTTCCCAAAGAGAAAATTTGCTAAGAGCTATCCAAGGTCCTCAAGTAAATACTTCACAACAAAAGACTCGGGAAGTTGACTATCATGATGCTCCCATATACTTGCAAAGCTTAGATGCTAATAACAAAGATCACCAGCCTTTCTTTATTACCTTGTTGATTAATGGATATAAATTGAATAATTGCATGTTGGATTCTGGTGCATCGGCTTGTGTAATGACTAAAAGGGTCATGGAACAACTTAACTTAAGAGTTTCTAGACCTTATTATAACATATGTGCCATGGATTCTAAGAAAATTAAAGTGCATGGTTTGATCAAAGATTTGCAAGTTCATTTATCAGTTTACTCGGACATCATGATTGTCATGGATATTGTTGTCGTGGATGTACCTGATGCCTGGGGTATGTTGTTATCCAGAAAGTGGGCCTCTGATCTAGGAGGAAGCATTCAAATGAATTGGTCATATGCTATGATTCCTTCTCCTAGGGGTGATGGTTTTGTTAGACTAAATAGAGAGCCTGAAAGAAAATTTCATGTCGAGGATCCTAAAAAGCCTCACAACGAGATATTCAAAGAACAATCTGACATCGGGAACTATGCCACCATGTCTAATTTCATAATTCCTCCGAATGATAAGATTAAGGATCTCAAGGATAAAGTTTGGTATATGTACTTCGATGGTGCAACATCTAGGCATGGCAAAGGTGCTGGAATAGTTCTTAAATCTCCCCTTGATCACATTTTCAAGTTTGCCTATCGATTAGAATTTGAAGCAACCAACAATGTCGCCGAATATGAGGCTATATTGTTGGGCCTTGAATTGGAAAAATCTTTGAAGATTAAATTGCTTAGCAGGATCTTTTGCTGAAAGTAAATTCAAGAGGAGAGCTCTGGCGATCTCTGGCGATCTGATCCCGCACGCCTGCACCTGCACCTGCTCTCCAGGCTCTGCTTGGCAGGGCTGCTGCTGCCCTACCCGATTCCTCCTTGACCTGATCCGCTCCTCGATCCCTTCTTTGACCTATTCGCTGCTTCCTGCCCCCGTTGGGGCCCATCCCGCCTCGCACTGACCCTCCTTCGCTATCCCATGCTGGCCATTCATTCTTTGAATGGCCGGGCTCACTCCTCCCCCTCCAGGCTCTGAGAACCATGAGGAACTTTTCGCATCCCTTTTCTCTGACTCAACCATCTCCAGAACTTGTCCCACAGTGACCAAGTTCATTAAAAAACTTGATGAAATCCCTGAGGTGAATCTCCCTCCATCCCTCCCAAGGAAGTCAGCAATCATCCTCGCTGAAAGAGGGCTAGTAGGTCAGTTCACTGGTCTCTGGCCCTCCCCGAGATTAGTCCAGAAATGGGTAGAGCGCAACTGGAGCGCGATGATCCAAGGGAAGATAGCCATCAAATTCTGCGGACGAGGTTATTTCACTTTCCTCTTCGAAACAAAAGAAGACAAGAATCTCATATTCAGAAATGGCCCCTACTTCATGGACTCAAGAGGCCTGCACTTGAACAAATGCACCCCGGACTTTGATCCGGAAATGGACATCCCAAACGTTGTTCCAGTTTGGGTCCGGCTCCCTCATTTGCCGCTCCACTGCTGGGGAGATGAATCAGTAAAGACAATAGGGAATGCAGTAGGCAAATACATTGACAGATCGGAGCCAAGGGAGAACATGCATGCATGCACAAGGATCTGCGTGGAAGTAGATCTAGGGAAAGGCTTGCCGGAAGCCATCAAGATCAAGGTAGATCAATGGACGCATATTCAGCAGCTGGACTATGAGCAACTCCCCTTCAAATGCAAGGTATGTCACGAGTATGGTCATTTCGCCAATAGATGTAGTAAGTCAAAAACAAATGAATCAGCTGATAATGAGGAAAATCCTGAAGGCTCTTGGGAACCAGTAAAAAGGAGAAAACCTCCCCCCCCCAAGGTCCCAGCTCAAAAACCCCTTCGGATCCCCTCCCTCACCCTCCTCCTCCTCCCCTCAGCTCAGCTCCCCACTCAAACTCCAACCCCTTCGAATCCTTGTCCGTCGAAGAACCTTCTTCCCCTCCATCTTCCCCCCGAGCAGCTCCCTCTCCTACCCGCATGATCTCTGTCCCTTCCCCTCCTCCAACCACAGATAGAATCCTAACCAGAAACAAAATGAAAGAAGCCAGTCAATCCACAGATCCTCCGAGAAAAGTTGGTCGAAAGTCAAACAAAGAGCTCAGAGATGAAATAGTTGCAAAAGAGATGGCAACGGGAACACAACAACCAATGGACTCATACCTAGGCAAGCTGAAAGGAAGTGGAGAAAAGGCAAAGGAGAGGAGTGGTCCTCACCCAACCAATGGTAAATAATGATCTTGGTCTCTTGGAACTGTAGGGGGATGGGCTCTCCCTCAAAACTAAAAGCAATCAGGGACTTATTAAAACAAGAGCAGTCGGACCTCCTTCTCATCCAGGAGACCAAAATTTCGGCACAAGACTTTCAACACCAAAGCCAAAACTTCCAAAACTTCACTGGGGTATCAACAGGCTCAGAAGGTGCCTCAGGAGGAATAGGAACAATATGGAACAAGAATAAATGGGAAATCATCAACTCTCAATTTTGCAACTGGTGGGTAAGAACGGACCTGAAAAACAAAGGATCTCAGGAAATCTACTACATATACAACATATATGCTCCAAATCATCACAGGGACAAAGGCCGCTGCTGGGAAACCATATCCTCAGACCTTCAATCTGTGCAAAACAGGAACATAATTCTTGGGGGATACCTGAACTTAATAAGAAACATGGAAGAAAAACTGGGAGGAAACTACCACGCAGACCCCTCGAGAGACATGCTAGAATCCATAATTTAGTCACACAATTTGATGGACATTCCCCTATCCAACGGAAAATATACTTGGAGCAACAAAAGAACTGGCCTATCTAATATTAAAGAGAGACTGGATAGATTTCTACTCCAGGAAGGAATCGCTGCAAGTTTTCAGTCCATTAAGAGTCATTTAATCCACGCCTCGGCCTCTGACCATAAACCTGTGATTCTAAAATTGGACAAAGGTAGAAATCAGGGACCTCTCCCTTTCAAGTATAACAAAATTTGGGACCTGCATGAAGACTTTCGCACTCTCATCAAAAACCAGTGGGCCAAGGAAGTAAACGGGTCGCCCTACTATGTATGGGAAACAAAGTTAAAATTGCTGAGATCAGTCATCAAACAGTGGGCAAAAGAAGCAGCGATTTTGGAAAACAAAAAAAAATCAGACTTACTCATGAAGATGGAGCAGTGGAATAAGGCTAAAGAAAATATCCAATACACAAGTGAAGACTTAGACCATGAAAAAGAAATGTACAGGGAACTCTATCGCCAGAATAGAGCTGAGGAAGAGGATCAAAGGCAGAAATCCCGTTGTCTTTGGCTGAAAGCTGGAGACAAAAACACTTATTTTTTTCATAACAATATAAAGCTCCGGCGAGCTGGAAACCAGATAGACAAAATAGAGGTAGAGGGAAAACAGCTTAGTCACCAAGAGGAAATCAAGGAAGCAGCTCACAACCACTTCAAAACTCTCCTTTCTATTGCTTCTCAGCAAATGGACAGCAGCGAATTCCTCAGTGCAGTAGAGAGCAAAATCTCAGATGCTCAGAATAAAGAACTGGACCAGGACATCATAGAAGAGGAAATCCGAGCAGCAACCTTCAGTATGCAGCAGGATAAGGCCCCGGGACCGGATGGATTCACGGTTGCCTTCTATCGAAATCATTGGGAAACAATCAAAAAAGATTTTGTGCGGATGGTCAAGAATGTATTCCAAAACCACAAGATGGGAGAAAATACCAAGTCTTCGCACATAGCTCTTATTCCCAAGGAAACGAATCCCCTCTCCTTTGACAGATTCCATCCCATATCCCTCTGTAACGTCTCTTACAAGATTGTAACCAAAATTCTAGCCTACAGGCTCAAAAAACTTCTCCCTCGCTTAATATCTGAGAACCAGGGAGGTTTTGTACCAAGCAGGCAAATCATTGACAATGTCATCCTGATTCAAGAAGCCATCCGCAGTAGCTTCAACAGAGGGGAAAGAGGAATGATAATCAAACTGGACATGGCAAACGCCTTTGATAGAGTTGATCACTCCTTCTTAACAGAAACTCTTAAAAGATTCGGGATCTCAAAAAACTTCATAAGTATTATCAACGGGTGCATCTCCAACCCTTGGACCGCTCCTTTGATCAATGGACGCCCCAACAATTATTTTAGAAGCTCTAGAGGGTTGAGACAAGGCTGCCCCCTCTCCCCCTTCTTATTCATTATTATTGCTGAGACTCTGAGTACTCATTTAGAAAACCTCCGAAGACAAAAAGAGATCACCGGAATCCGAATTGAAAGAGGGACCAAAGAGATCAATCATTCGCTCTTCGCGGATGACACCCTTCTCATTGGGGGAGCCTCCAGTCTAATGGCAAAAAGATTCAAGAAAGTGCTGGATGCTTTCTTAGCAGTCTCAAGAGGAAAGCTGAACAATAGAAAATACAAGATCTACACCTGGAATGTTCCTCTCCAAATCCAACAAAGAATATCCCTGATCCTGGACATTCCAGTGCAAAGGAACTGGAGTTTCTTCTCTTATTTAGGTCTGCCTCTAGCTAAAGAAACAGTGAAGGCAGAGATTTGGGTCAAACACATCAAAAGAATGAGAGGCCTCCTTCAGAGTTGGGGAGTTTCTTGGCTGAACTTGGCAGGCAGAGTGATCCTTATTAAGGCTATCCTCTCAGCTCTCCCAATCTACCAATATGTGGTCACTATGGCTCCGGCAAGCATTCATAAACACATGGAAATCATCCTCCGAAGTTTCCTTTGGCAGGGAGGAAAACAGGAGACCAAGAAATTTAGTCTTGTTAAATGGGATCAGGTAACCTTACCATATGAAAAATGTGGTCTATCTATCAAAATCCCGAGCCTCTCCAATCGGGCCTTGGGTTTTAAATTGATTTGGAGAATTCTAACTGGCAAAGGATCGTGGTGGGTGGAGGTCATAAAAAGGAAATATCTCAGTGGTCCAAACTCTAACCTTCTCTCCGAGCCAATAGTTGAAAGACCTTGCACCCCAGTGTGGAAACTTATCAAAAAAGTGCTTCCTCAATTCAGAGAAAACACATCCAAATTCCCTGGAAATGGTAAGAACATTAATATTTGGTCAGACAGAATTATGGGCTCTAAGCCGAGGAATCTTCTTCAAGCTTTCCGACCTCTCCAGATCTGGATGGATGAAAGAAACTTAACCACCTTGTTTGACATTTCAACTTGGAACCATAACAACTGGCAAGACTGGAAAGATCTTCATCTCCCCAACGACCTCAGGGATCTCTGGTCCAATCTCAAGAGCTCCCTCTCTGGTTCTGCGCCTACAAATTCAGGGGTCGAAGACAGGTATATTTGGGATCCTAGCGGAGGCAAATTCACGGTTAAAGAGGGGTACAAAATTTTACAGGCAACTGCTCAAATAGCAAACTGGAATCTTCACACAACTGCCTGGAAATCAGAGTGTCTACCAAAGATCAAACATTTTAATTGGACTCTCCTCAAAGGCAAGACCCTCACTACTGAGAATCTAAGGAAAAGAGGAATCCTGGGTCCCTCAAGATGTTGCTTCTGCTGTGCAGAGGAGGAAACCAGACAACATATCTTCCTCCTCTGTCCCTTCGCCCAAAGCTGCTGGAAACAAGTGATAAACCCCATGGCAATCAGTGAAAGCTTCGATCAGATCTCCTCTCTTCAAAAAAACTGGGGGAAATGTTATCCCTTTCCCAAAAAAGGCAAACACAATATCAACCGACTGTGGAAATGCATTCCAGCCACTTTATGTTGGCAAATATGGTTAGCTAGGAATAACTATGTCTTCAACAACAAAAAGCCAACCATTGCCAACATCCTAGCTAAAACAATAGCCATCATCTCAGAAACAATTAGCACCAACTTCATCGCTCTCCCAAATCAGTCAAGTTGGCAGCAAGCAGAGATTGAATGGTACAACAAATTTAGCTTCAATTACACCAACATTCAACACCCACAAACAAAAGCTCACAAAAAAAGGATACACTCGAAACTCAGAGGATCCAAGGAAGAGGTCAATCAGTGGATTTCAGATCAGAAGCGTCCCACTTTACATTTTGATGGAGCCTCCAAGAACAACCCAGGGAAAGTTGGAGCTGGGGGCATCATTAAAAACCATAGAGGAAAAACTATTGTAAGCTACGAATGGGGATTACAGAAAGCCTCTAACAATGTGGCGGAAGCATACAGCCTCCTTCTCGACACCTCCATTCTGAACAGGCTGGGAATCAGAAATCCTATCATCATGGGGGACTCTGCCATCATTACAGCAGCCTTGGTCTCAGGAGCAAACTTTAACAAAGCCATTCTCAGCAACATAAAGCTCGGATTCAGCACAATCTCAGAACTTTGGGTGATACGACGTTTAAGCATGTCTTAAGGGAAAACAACACAGAAGCGGATTTTTTCGCCTCCAAGGCCGTCAGCAGGCAGAGTGGACAAATCAGAGAGAATGATCACATCTATGATAAAGCAATCCCTTAGCAGATCAGCTGGCCCGACAACTCTTCAGAATAACACCTCCAGTACGCCTCTAAACCCAAGTCACCTCAGCTATCATGCTTATTCAGATCCTTTATGCTTCATCCTAGACTATCTGACTTCACCCTGCTCCCTCGTGAACCGTGTGCCTTATTCCTCCCAGCTTGTTGACTGGCCAGCTCTTGAAACCCGATCCCATCTCTGAGAAATCTGGCACAAGTCCCTTCATAATCTCTTCCGACAGCACCAAAGATTTCATGGATGATCCCGAGCATGTCCAAATACATGATCTCCTTCAGTATCTCCTGCTCGTCCAGCCCACTCAGTCATTCTATAAACTCCCCCCTCCCATCTATCTTCGACAGCAAAGGGAAGATTCTGAGCCTATCGACTTGCCTCAGGAGCTTGGCAGCAACAGCGGCCGTTCCCAGCCCATCTCAGCAGCGCGACCCCCACTCCCCCTGATCCAGAAGATCGGCATCGAGGAAACCCCTGGACCAACTCTGAAGCGCGCCTCCTTCCGAAAGGACCCAGGTACAATTCTTGCTTTCCACAGGCTCACTTGTTGCTGACCCTCTGTTCCTTCTTGGTTGTGCTCTTCTCCTCAGACATGGCGGAGCCCTCACAGAATAGACTGCAGAATGAGAACCAGGCAGGCAGTGAACCCACTGAGAACCCGCTGGATCGCGTGCTTGGCAACAACACTTGCATGCTCTGCAAACAACACTGCTTCATGATTGCTAGGTTCATCAAGCACTTTAACGAGCTCAAGGAAGACTTTCAGGCTGACAGTCGTTCCAAGAGGAAAAAATTGGAAAAACAACGAGCTAAAATAGAGAGTCTGAAAGAAAAATGTAACCACATGGAAGAGGCCATTTCTCACATTAAAAACATCACTCAAACCATGCAAGCTGAGGCTTCAACCAGAACAAGCATCAAGAAGGAACCTCAGATGGAAGACTCTGTCAACCAGTTTTGGTAAACAATCTCATGGCCAGCAAATTTTGCTTTCTAGCAGGGCTCTTTGTAAGACAATATAGCCGTTTTTTATTTCAGTATATCAGTCTTAAGTTTACTCCCAAGAAGTCAGGGTCTGCGCACCCATTTTGGACTTCTCTTCCTCTCTCTCCACTTCTTGTAACAGCTCTTATTATCAGCAGTTTTTTATAATAGATAAGTACCCGATCATGTTAAAAAAAAAATTGCTTAGCATTAAGGGGGATTCTGATTTAGTTATCATGCAGCTTAAAAACAAGTTTACATGCAAAAATCAAAGACTAAAGAACTATCGAAATGTTGTGTGGGATACTATGGAGCACTTTGATGCCCTTGACCTCGAAGCCATTCCGAAAGAGCAAAATAGTTTGGCAGATGAACTTGTTGTAGCTGCTACTACCTTCCAGTTATCTGATGAGCTAATTAAAGATAAGATCAAAATGGAAGTAATATTTAGACCATCTGTTCCAGATAACTCAGAGCATTGGCAGGTTTTCAATGATGAAAAGCAAGTCATTTGTTTTCTTAACAGTTTGGATGAGTTTGAAGGTTTCCGGATAAATTCTGAGGAGGATGGATCTTTAAATCATGAGCATATCATAAATCCTACTCCGAGGAATGTAGTTGCCTTAGAGCAACATTTTGATCGGCATGATGCCACAAAGCTGAGAGAAGAAAATAAGATGGATCCAGGCGAATATCTCGAAATAAACATTGGTACCTTTGAAAACCCAAAAATTGTTAAAATCGGTAAAGGTACTAATGTGAAGGAAAGGAAAAGGTTAATTGATTTACTTCGTGAATATCGAGATGTTTTAGCCTTTTCTTATGATGAATTAAAGGGTTATAGGGAAGATGTCATGGAACATACTATCCCTTTAAAAGATGAAAATGCTAAACCCTTTCGCCAGAAACTTAGGCAAATTAATCCTAAATTAGCCCCGTTAGTTCAGAAAGAGCTTGCGAAAATGCTGGCAGCGGGAATTATCGCTCAACTAGCATTCGACATGGGTTTTCAAATTTGGTGATCGTAGGAAAAAAAGTAAGATAAGGCTTGGTGTCATTTCCGAAACCTCAATCAGCACACCAAGAAAGACAAATTACCTTTGCCAAAATGAAAATTTGTTGCAAAGGGTAACCAGTTCTGGAATGATGTCGCTGCTAGATGGATTTTCCGGGTACAATCAGGTATGGGTTAAAAAGGAAGATCGACATAAAACCACATTCACCACACCATGGGGTACCTTTGAATATATCAGAATGCCGTTTGGATTAACAAACGCTGGGGCTACATTCCAAAAGGCAATGGATTATGCCTTCAAGGGATTAATCGGGAAATTTATTGAGATTTATCAAGATGATCTTACTGTTTTCTCTGAAGATGGTATCAGTCATGTAAATCATCTTAGGCAGGTTTTCGATAGATGTAGAGAATACAGGATTTCTTTGAATCCAGCTAAATCTGTTTTTGGGGTAACTGAAGGGAAATTACTGGGCCATATCATTTCTAAGGATGGAATCAAGATCGATCCAGAAAGAATTGAAGCAATTCAAAAGATTCCTCTTCCTCATAGTCTCAAAACCTTCAATCTTTCCTTGGAAAGATAAATTTTATTAGAAGATTTATTCCAAATTACGCAGAAATAGCTAAGCCCATTCAAAGCCTTTTAAAGAAAGATGCAAAATTCGTTTGGCAAGAAGACGGCAAAAGGGCTTTTCAAGAAATCAAATGTGCTATTGCAAGAGCTCCTGTCTTAGTTAATCCCGATTACTCCAAGGATTTCATGATTTTTTCTGTCGCTTCCGAAGATACCGTTGCTGGTGTCCTGCTTCAAAAGAATAAAGAGGGTCACAAGCAGCCCATTGCCTTCATGAGTAGAGCACTTCAAAATTCTGAATTGAAGTACAATACCATGGAAAAGCAAGCTTATGCCTTGGTCAAGTCTCTAAAGCACTTCAAAACTTATGTGGGATATTCTAAAATCATTGCTTTCGTCCCACATTCTGCTGTCAAAGATATATTAACTCAAACTGATTGTTTAGGGACTCGTGCTAGGTGGGTTACTAAGATACATGAATATGATTTAGAGATCAGACCCACTAAGCTAGTTAAAGGCCAAGCATTGGCTCAGATGTTAACTGAAAGTAATGAAAAGACTCTTGGTTTGTTTTCTGTTAGCGGTTTATCTTCTCCTGAGTTGCAAAGATTAGCAGAGCATGAGTGGTATAAGGACATAGTTTATTACTTGATGAATCTTACCTGTCCTAACCATTTAGTTGCTCATAAGAGAAGGGTTCTTAGATTAAAAGCCACTAAGTATTGCCTTATGAAGGATGGCCTTGGATGGCGAAATCCTGAAGGCATAGTGCTTAGATGTGTTGATGACGTTGAGTCCAAGAAATTAATCTCTGAGTTTGATTCAGAATTTTTTGGTGGTCATTATGCTGCTAGAACTATTGCCCACAAAATCCTGAGAGCTGGTTATTATTGGCCGTCAATTTTTTCTGATGTGCATAGGTTCGTTAGAAATTGTCAAGCCTGTCAACTATTCACTGGGAAACAGAAGCTTGTTGCCCTGCCCCTACAACCTGTCATTGTAGAGGCACCTTTTCAGCATTGGGGTCTGGACTTCATAGGGAAGTTTCATGAAAATTCTAGAAATGGCTACTCATGGATTTTGACTGCTACAGATTATTTCACTAAATGGGTTGAGGTCGTTCCTGCTAAGAATGCCACTGAAAAGGTTATTATGGATTTCATTGAAAATAACATCATTACTAGATTTGGTGTCCCTGCCAAGATCACTACTGACAATGCCAAAGCTTTTAGTTCCTCAGAGTTTTCATCTTTCTGTTTCAAGTATGCTATTGTCTTATCTCATTCATCAAATTACTATCCTCAGGGTAATGGTCTGGCTGAATCAAGTAACAAGAATCTCATAACCATTATCAAGAAGATAGTAGGAGATAATAAGAGATCATGGGATAGCAAAATCAAGTATGCTTTATGGGCAGATAGAATCACTAAAAAGAAGGCTACTGGTAAATCTCCCTTTGAATTAGTTTACGGCTTGGATGTAACCTTACCTGTGCACCTTAAGTTGCCAGCTTATCAGCTCCTTGAAAATTTTTCTACTGACAAAGATGTTGTTCAAAATAGAATAGATCAAATTGTGGAGTTAGATGAAGCTCGTAGGACAGATTTTGATGCTATATGTAAAAATCAATCTAACATTAAGAAAAGCTTTGATAAATATTCTCAATCTAGATCTTTGCAGGTGGGAGATATGGTATTGCTTTGGGACCGTAAAAATGAGAAACCAAGAAAACATAAGAAGTTCGACAGTTTGTGGCTTGGACCGTATATCATTCGAGACATAGCCGGACCGAACTCATTCCACTTGAGCAAATTGGATGGCGAACCACTTGATCTACCTGCGAATGGCCAAATGCTCAAGTTGTTCTTCAAAGATGATATATGATGCCATGGGGCATCCTTTGTATTGTATTTCTAACCCAACTCCTTGTCATTTTCAGCATTTCGTTTATGTCTTAGGATTAGATTTACTTTTCATGTTATTAAATAGTTGATAAATGAAGAGCTTCTATCTTTCATGTGCTTAAATGTTATATGATGATTTTTTAATGGACGCTACTTATGTTTTGTTTGGTATTGCATGGGTGCAGATTCTGGATTCTCACATTCCTATAGTGCAGCAACGTGTCCCCAAGTAGAGCCAGATGTTGACCGCTGCGTGTCAACCACCCATAGCAGTGCACCCCCTTTTTCTTCGCAAAAAAGGGACAGCGCTTGATCGAGGTGTTCGTGCCATTTAGCAGTCATCGTCATTCTCCTGATCTTATTAAAGTTGTAAACCCAGTCTGCATTTTGATGTAAATAATCTTAGCAAAGCTGAGTCATGTATGTAAA
>APFE030268057.1:46676-58067 GCA_000404065.3 Pinus taeda | reverse complement strand
ATTTGAGATCATATTGGATCTGAGTCTTGTGCTGAAGAAGCTCTCTTGTAAACTTTTTTGGTGCTAATAAAGAAAGACATTGGGGTCAAAAGCTTGCTGGTGTTACTCTTTTAAAATGTTGTGATTCATTTCATTCTTGCATATTTTATTTTTCAGCCGTTAATAATAGCTTAATGAAGAGTATTGTTGAGCATAGGTATCTTGTTCACATGCTAGGGTTTGAGTAGTATTAGGGTTTTTGATGTAATGGCAGGTATCTCCATTGTTTTTTAGATCTAGTACTGCTTTTTCTCTCTTATTTGACAGTTGAAGTGAGCTGTGCAGGAAACCCTTGAGGATCAGTGGGTGTTTGGGGAAGTTTTCGGCTGAACCAGCCAACTCCCATAAGAAATTTTTGCAGAGCCCAGCTGGTTTTGATTCTGGGTTAATTATTTTGTCTTTTTTCTGAATTGCATGAGAGATTTTCCTAAAGCATTTCATTAGCTATTTGAAGTTCTCAAAAATTTTCAATAATAACTGATAAATCTGGATTTATAGAGCTAAAATTTTAAAATTTGTTTTTGATCGATCTACAGGGTTTCGTTTCAAATGTTTGCATATTATTTCTGGGTCTTCTGTTTGTGAGATTTGCAGGCTGCAGGGTTCTCAAAATCTTTTAAAGAAATCTCAAGGTATCTCAGAGCTGTCTGCTGCTCAGGGTTTCTCTTACTGAAATTTATGCCGTTCATATAAACCAGACAAAATCAAATTTTTGGGATGTATTGACGTGGGTCTGCCTGCGTGAAATTTTTTCTGCTTTCCATCAGCACCAATTAAAGAAAAATAGTTTGTCCGCTGTCTAGCGTGGGCATCAGCGCTGATACCTTCAAAGCTCCATTCTCTTGCACGCTGCTCCTGTCTACTCCAGCACCTGCGTATTCAAACACACATTGAATTTTTTTTTACAATATCAAAACAGACGTGGGTTGACGTAGCTGTTTTCAAATTTTTTATCGCCAAACCCTCCGTGCGGACCCTACATAGCATCACGTCGTTCCATATCCGCCATATTCCACTGCTCTGGTTCTGCTCGAGTCACACCTGCACACAACAAAACAAATCAACAGTCACAACATCTTATACGAGCCAGGTAAGTCCTACGCGTGATGGCATATGCGTGAATCTTCCACCTGCGTGGGTGCTTTGCTGCCGCCGTCCATCCTCAGACACCGCATGCAAGATACGTAGCCAATCCGTTTGATTTTTATAATTCATGGTCTGGTGATTAGCGTAAATCGTTTGGGTGTCATTTTGCTTGAGTTTCGAATTATGTGTTTAAATATTTAGGCTAGTTGTATTCGTAGATTAGTCAGCATAGGGTTAGTTTAGTTTTGAAATCATTTTTTTTATTTTTAGTTAAAATTTAGTCACGTATCAATCAATCGTTTCATTTTTTCATGCATCGTTTAGGTTTAATTTGTAATTAGATTTCATTTTGTTTTGTTACGACTTTGTTTCATTTTAATATATGTATTATGTTTAAGTTTTAAAAAATTATTTTCTTAGTTGGATTATAAAATAAAAAAAATTCATAAAAGTCTTTTAGGGATTTGATTAGGGTTTAGATTTAGATTTAAATTTTTTTTTAGGGTTTTATTTTTTAGTTAGATTTAAGTTAGATTTGGCTTCAGATTTTGTGCTAAAATAATTATAAAATAAATAAATAAAAGAAAAAAAAAATTAGGACCTTAGTCTTTAGATTAGACTTTTAAATTTTCCTTTAGTTTAGATTTTTGCTTTAAAATTTTGTCGGAAAAGCATAAAAAAACATCGTGGAAATATTTTGCCAGTTAAAGTCTTAGCCTGGAAATTTTATCATGTTCTGTATTTTTTGCTGAGGCTACAATGTTGATGTGAGATTAATGTTTATCTTTTACATGATTTGGCATCCTTGAAATAATCATATCTGGTTAATGTTCGAATTCGCACTATTGTATCTTTCAAATATATTTGCCAGATCATTGAATTTACTGATATATTGCATTTTTCGAAGTTATTTGATGATAAATGATTGCTATGAATAGTTTACATTTCTGCAACATCTGTTAAGTGATCGTTTTGACATCAAACCCATATTAAGGCACTGGTCCATCAAATTAAACAAATCCACTTAGTGCTTTTCTCTTTCGTGTCTCCCAAACCAACTGGTTCGCAGTTGGTCGTCCTTTCCCTTTCAGGGTCTACCCCCCTTAGCCGTGGGAGACAGGCTTAAACGGAGAGATCGGGGATCAGAGTGACAGCCCCCGGTCTGAGCGTTGTCGTGAAAATCTGTGCGACAACAGGGCTCACTCAATATTCGAAGGCGACTAGAGTCATCTTTTGTCCTTTTCTCGACTCTTAAAACATGAAAAGGTCAGGTTGTGTCCTAATGTCTTAAAAATTTATTCGACCACGATTACATTTACCTTGTTAGATCTTGTGTGCGTTAGTTTTGAGTAGGGTGTTTCTCCATTATCTTGTCTAGGATTTTTGAATTCGATCATCCTGGCGGATCCATCGATCCCGTCTCCCGTCCCTAGTGACCAAGGGTCTCCTTCTTCTGCTGCTCCTGAGACACCGGTTTGTGGTGACACTTTCCCTGTTATTCCAAGTGTCCAACCGTTGAACTCTCGTGCTCTAGAGGACGAGCTTCACGATTTGTTTTGGAACCCTGTTTGGGAACCTTACGAAGAGGATTATCCCTCTACTCATACTAGTGTTTCGACCCCGATGGCTTCCTCTGATATGGAGGATATGTCTCCTGTATCGAGTGGAAAACCTGTTGTGTCAAGTATTGAGACTCCTATCCCGACCACATCCCCGGTCATATCTACGCCCTACACTATTACACCTCTCGGTATTACAGTGCCTGCGCGCTATAGATCTCTGAGGGATGCCATGGGCTCTGGTAATTCCTCTTCTATGTGGGATAATAACATCGTTCCCACTACGGGATATTTTGTTTCCCAAGTTCACAATACCGCTGTCACGTTAGTTCTGACCAATCCGACCGTTTGTGTCGCATCTTCAACTCCGGTTGCTAGTGTAGTTACGGCTTCTTCCGTCGTAACTACTATTGCTGGCCCATCCCGTGGTCCAGTACATAGTGGTCAGTCGGCATATGCAGCCAGATTTGTTCATCCTGCAAGCAATGCCCCACCTTCTTCTGGTACCATTCCAACAGGGGGGGCATATTCTCAATACTTGCATGATGTCCAAAATTCAGGCACGCAAGGCCCTTATTATGACCCTATAGGTCATCATTTGTATACCTCCTTGCCAGCTCAACCCGTGGTTGAGTCTTCAATTCCGTTGAATGTCGCTTGGGGTACCACCGGTTATGGTGGTGGCCAATTCCGTCCAGATCAAGGGCAGTTGTATCAAGGACCATCATACCAAGGTCAGCCATCCTACACGCATCCTAATTATGGGCAGCAATATTATGGCCAAACCTATCCAGGGCAACCTGGAGGCTCACAAGGACAACCCTCCCAGGGACAACCTTCGGCCTCTGGTGGTTCGTCTTTTACATATCTTGGGCAACCTTCTAGAAACCTTGGACAACCTTCTAGAAACCTTGGACAACCTTATGCTCAACAAGGACAACCTGGAATCCAGCAGGGATACCCTTCAGGTCAACCCTACGGGAATCCGGGACAACCTTATGCACAGCAAGGACAACCTGGAAACCAGCAAGGATACCCTTCTGGGAAAAGTGGTCAGCCTTACATGTAGCAAGGCCAACCTAGTGCTCAGCCTAGTCAGCCATCTGGTCTGCAAGGACAACCCTCGATTGCGCAAGGACAACCGAACACCCAGCAAGCTCAACCTTCTAGGCAAGTAGGTCCATCCCAAATCCAACCAGGACAACCTTCCGGCGAGATGGCCCAACCTCAGTCTTCCAAGGACATCTCTCTGGGCCTCCTCAACCGGGCATGCAGATGGTTCCTGCTTCTCAAGCTCAACCCGGTTATCAACCCCAGAATCAAACTGGTCTCCAATCATAAGGTGGGTATCAATCCCAACCTTCTTATCAAACGCAGCCTGGTTCCCAGGCTCAATATGAAGCCCAGCAACCGTATGGATACCAGCAACCCCAGGGGCAAAATCAATTTGCCCCGTATCAAAATTATCAACAGTCGTAGGCCACTCCTTATCAAAATTATCAGCAACCCAATCTTTCTCCTGCCAGTCAGTATGGTAACCAATGGGGTGCTGGGGGGAAGAACCGGAATCAACCGTCCGGTTATGCATACAACCCTTATGGACCTGGCCCGTCAGGACAAGGTCTATGGGGGCAACCAGCAACTGGGTGGAACCCTGGCCCTACCTCATATCCGCAAATGTCCTTCAACCCATAGCTATCATTCTTAGCAACGTTGGAACTGGCCGATGTGTGGAAATTAACCAATGACCCTATCTTGCATAATCCACAATGGTCGCCACTTCCAACTAAGATACCTGGCAATTGTCCCAAGTTTGAAGGCAAAGCTGGAGAGGACCCTCAAGCCCATGTAATGACTTATCACCTTTGGTGTTCATCTAATTCATGGCTTGACGATTCAGTTTGGCTTCGCCTGTTCCAAAGGACTCTCACCGGCTCCGCTGCTAAATGGTACATTGAATTGACCCGTGTGTCTTTTCAAGATTTTAATTCATTGGCAATGGCATTCCTCACTCATTTTCAGTTACCCATTCAGTACGAGACAGGAACTCATCTCCTTACGTCTCTCAAGCAGGACATGGCTACGCACATCTCTGATCACATATATGAATGGAGAAGGCGTCGTCGGTTGATCAAGTTCTGGATTCCTGATCAACTCCTCACCGATTGGTTCACAACTTCCTTTGTCCCTAAGATCTCACGGGACATTGCCATGAGAGCTTGCCTGACTAAAGAGCAAGCTATCGCGCACGCTCAGTACATTGACTTAGTTTATTCTCAGTCAGGTACTTTATATGAGTATTTTCCTGATGCCCCAAGACACGGTACATCCAAAGCTCCACCAAAGCCATCTGTTGATGGGGTTATTGGCTCTGTAAATCTATCGTCGAAAAAATCATCTTCGAAACCTGGGAAGCAAAAATCGAATTCTTCTAACGAAAACACTTCTCAGGGTGGTTCTAATCCTGGAAGTACTTCTGAGGTTAACGCCGTCCACTCCACCACGACGAAAAAGGCCTCGAAAGGAGAGAAAAAGGGGAAAGCAAAAAATAAGCCTGAGCAACCTAAACAGGATTCCTCCAAACCTCCATCCGAGGAAGGAGCCAAGTGCAAACCCAAGTATCCTTGTCTCATCTGTGATGAGGATCACTACACCAAAGATTGCCCAAGGCGATCCGAGGTTAGTCGTTTGTTGAAAGGTGCTCCTGAGATTCCTGCGGTTCTGAAAGAACCTTTCCCCTCTCAACAGACTCAAATGGTGGCTGATCCATCTTCGTCTTCATCTCCCTTTGGTTCCCAAGTGTTCATGGCTGGATCCATTCCCGTTCATGTAACGACTCGAACAAAGGAGTATTCGTCATCCACCGAGAAGGAGCCTGAGGTCCCCTCAAGTGCTCCTCCATCCAGTTCTGGTCCGCTCCACATCGAGAGACCTAGTACTGAAACGATGATCCGACCCCCTCCCAAAGGAGTACTCCAGAGATCATCTTACAACCCAAATGCTCGTGCTGGCCAGCACTATAGCATAGTTGAGGACCTAGCACAGGCTCCATCGGCTATGTCCGCTTTAGAAGTTCTCCAAAGCTGCCCCCCTTAGAGGAAGTCCCTGCTATCAGCCATCAGTGGCATCGACCCGACAGATTTGGATTTGATCACCTTTGATCTCGAGAGCCATGTCCCAAGGCGGCCTCATCAGATCGCCTTTCTCATATAAGTCATCATCAATTCGAAAATGATCCATCGTACGGCTATTGATGAAGGTGCGTCAACTTGCATCATGTTTGTTGCTTGTTGGAAAGCAATCGGGTCTCCGACTTTGAGCCAGTCTCCCACGACGCTGGAAGCCTTTGATGGGAGAGAATCTCGTCCCTATGGTATCCTTCAACGATTTTCGATTACTTTATAAGGGAAAACCGTTGAAGTAGAAGTTGAGGTCGTTGACCCAAATATTACTTACAACCTCCTTCTAGGCCGGAGTTGGACATATGCCATGCGTGCCGTGGATTCATCCCTCTTCCGTGTCATTCGTTTCCCTCACCAGGGGAAAATTGTCACGGTAGACCAGCTCTCCTTCTTCGCTTCTTCTTCTTAAGGCAATGTGCCTTTCGTGGAGCATACCTCCATCCCTTACGAGAGTGTGGGAGCTGGGCTCTTCAAAGACCCTACCCTCATGGGTGTCTTTTCACTCCCACCTCCGAACCTTGCTTCACTCGGTTTGGTTTCTACTCATTCTCCTCCCTCATTGCACATTGTTGCGACCCTCGGTCCCTCTGCACAAGGGGTCATTGATCCTCTAGCTTGTAAGCCTCACTCGGCTGGGGGGCATGGGCAGATCATCAGTGCTATTGATCATTTTATAAAATAGGTCGAGACGACGCCTACATTATCTAGGCCGGTTACGCAACAGTGCGATAAGGCAAGTCCCAAAATGGGCTTGACTTGAACCATGTATCATGCGTGCACTCTCTTTTTGTATATACGTGTGCTTTCAGGAAGTGTGTTGTGTGTGCATGTTTTTTCATATTTTTGTCTTGGTGTGTCGGCGTGTTTTCTGCTTATTGTGTCTTTTTTCTTCTTGGACAAATGTCTGGATCACCTTACGTTGGTTTCGCTGATGGTGCTTCCCGCAGTACACGCAACTTGTCATCTGCGGCATGGGTGATCTACGATCCTCATGGTGAGTTAGTAGACATTCAAGGGGTTTGTCTAGGTTGTACAATGAACAATGTTGCTGAATATAGTGTTGTGATTAAATTATTAGCTGAGGCAATTAACCTCGGCATTCGAACATTGGTTGTGAACTTGGACTCTCAGCTTGTCGTCACCAACTCAACGGGCGTTATTCCATCAGAGATCATCGTATTTTAAGGTTGTATTTACGTGTTAAGTTATTAGAAAGGGATTTTTATTTCATTACTTATCAACATATTCCAGGATGACTTAATACGTTAACCGATGCATTAGCTAATTATGTGTTGGACAGGAATTTGCATAACATGTAGTTCAACATAACACAAGAAGCATAAAGTACAATAAACCATAAAACATATGTATATATATATGTGTGTGTCCAAAATGTTTGCACCTCGTGCATCATCAAAAAATAATACATGTTTATCTGAATACATCTGGAGACAACATGTCTCTCCAAAAATATGTATGAAAGAAAAAGCCTAGGTATCTAGTCTCGGTGGTGCTCATGGTAGCACGTCACCGCTCGCACTAAACGCCTCAGGAGCCGGTGGATGCGAGTCGGCACCCCCACCATGTGCCTGTGGTACGCTAGCGAGACATCCGCTAGCCGAGCATAATCTGGGATCCCTCGAGTGATAGCCTCGAGGTTCTGGATGAGCTCCCCTCTGTCACCACCTTCCTCCTGAGGATCTGCTCCTGCTGCTGCTACTACTGGATGTCTCCTCGCAATGGGAGACATGCCAGTTGGACGCTCTGGGCCAACATCTGCATGTGCATATAAAGGTCATTAGGACAAGCATGTACTAACAAAAAAATCATAAAAACACAAAATCAAAAATGAGGACGTACCAATCTCCTCATCCCAGTCCTATCCCTCCGACCGGGGGAGGTTAGGGTCTCCGGTGAAGTCTGTCCCCGCATACACCCAGTTCTCCACCACTATCAGTTGGCGGCGAAGCCACCCAAAAAACTCCGGTCTAAACGAAATTTGTTGGCCGCCATCACCCCTCAACATCAGTGCCGCCCATCGAGCCATCCTCGGCTCTTGAGGTGCTGGGTCTACTACAAAGGCCCCTTGGCCCTGAAAGCTTGGCACACATTCCAAGAAGAACGTCACCAAGATGGAACCATACCCGAACTGTTGCAGCTTGCCTCGCTTGGCCTTTGTCAGCTACCTCTTCATATTGGTCGTCACAGCTGACGTCCAATTGAAGATCGTCGGGCTAAGGCACTCTACTGCTAATAACAGGTGGTTCTTCGTAGCTTCATGGGGTGCTTGTGCCCCTGCAGCTCATGTAAAGGTGAATAGCAATGCTCTCAGTGTCAGGTCCTGAACGGTGGGGATATCCACCTTCGAACTACCATGCCCATATTTTGCCTCCGGGCAAACTCGAGCCTTCACCTCATCCATCTTCTCTCCAGATGGCCTGCTCCCAGTCAATCGAGGCACCGGCACTCATTGCGACAATCTAGTCAGGAAGTAGACATCAGATATGTCTAACTCCAACACCTGATCCCGTATCCGGAACACCTGTTCCTCGACGTCCCACAAGTCGATCAGATACTGCAAGAGCTCTAGCTGAGCTCGCAAATAGGATAACATGAAATATTTTTTGAGCCCACACGTTGTGAGAGCTTCCATGCAATCCTCATCCGCTAGGGCCAATGTGTCCACTTGGTCATGTTCCTGTTCCTTCCATACAATCACCATTTTTGTTGATTGCCCTGCAAACATAAGCCAAAATAGTGAATTAGACTTTCAAGTAACTTGAAATTGCAAGAAAAAAAGGTTTGAATTTGTTAAAACTTGCCAAAAAATGTGCGCGACCATTGGCACGACTGTTTCTAAAACAGTTGCACCCATGGGCGCGCGCCCTATGGGAAACTTGCCCCATTGGCGCGGGTCCGTGCCCGAAACCCGCGCTAATGGGCGTAACCCCTAAATTCAAAATCCTCCCCATAGGAGATGAAAATGCAACTAAAAACAAATTCTAAACAGATGAAAATGGAGCTAAGGACAAGACCTCTTACCTGACACTGACGGCGCTCGAAATGGTCCACTAGATTTGTCGCAATCGCCAACTAAAGATCGCACTCCAAAAAGCCCTAATGTAGCTCTCCAAAGGTAAAAAGTGAAAAGTAATTTTTATTTTACCATTTTCGTTATTTTATAACTTTTTGGCCCCTAATAGGTTTTAAAAAGTCATTTTATGAATATTTATGTCGAAAATGGATTTTACGCCGATTTCTTGTGCAGTGACACGTGTTTATGCAACTTTGGTGGCGAAACGAGTTGTATTTTATACTTTTTCAGACTCGGTAAATACACAAAAAAGTCATTTTGGAGTCATATTTTGCTCTTTTCTGACTCTCTAAACGTGAAAAGAATGCCGAGTTGGTCCTCTCGACTCGTTAAACGGTAATCAGAGGCGGTCGTCTTTAAACCCTTTTCCGGCCGTTTTAAAAACGAAAAGATTGTCAGACCCTTGTCGTTTCTGGTTCGTTAATGGTCACGAAGAGACGTGGTTTTGATTACTTTTTTACTTTTTCAGATCAGAATCACTACTTATGAAAAGTACTCCTCGGTCGTAATGACCGGGTAGTTCTTTCGAGCATTGTTTTATACTTTTTTGGGCTCGAGAGACACAACTTTACGAAAAAGGACACCCCTAGAGTTTCCTTTTCGCTGTCTTTTCAAACTCTTTAAACATGAAAAGACGTCGAGTTCTTCCTTTGCCAGACTCGTTAAAACTTAATGACATCGGATTCCATCGAAATGATGCCTCTCAAGCATATGTTATCCCCGTCAAGCTTGTCATCCAAAAATAACCGGGGTACTCGCCAGAAATGGTGGAGGAATAAAGGAACCGTAATCATCGTCGTGTCGGCAGTATGTCACTCTTAAACATGGCACTTGTCTGCATTCGTGTCTGGGTGGGGACATCTCATCTTGTTTCACACTGGCCTCCGTGGGTTTGGGTTATCCTGTTTGATCATTCATCTGCTCATCGCCTTGTCACCATGACCCTTGATCATTTGATGTCAAATACTGCCAAGTCCACTGTCGTGCCGCCGATATGTTCAAGAGAAGTTGACCTCTGCAGAATACTCAACCTCCCTCTGATACCTCACCCAAAACTTTTTATCCTTCTCTGTCTCATGTCGATGATGTGGGAAACACTATGGCCCACCTTCGATTAAGGTCACTTCCTGTCGACTTCATCTCATTATCCAGGAAGTTGACTTAGAGACTCCCTTCAGGTACCTTGGAGCCTGCATGCCTCAATGGCAGGTTCTTCATGTTCGACGCGAGGTTTTCATCATTGACCTCCTATCGGATGATTCTATGGGTGTTCAACATCGGCTCACTAATTCACACGCCGTGGATTGTACCTATAGTACCTTGAGGACCATTGTCATTGTTGGTGGTACCTCTCGCGTCTGTTAACAATTTTCACCATTGACTGGTAATCAGACGATGTTGTCGCATGTTCAACTTCGACTCCTATATTCACATGCTTGAACTTGTACTTTGTTTGGGTTGAGATGGAGTGCAAGACCCTGGATTTTGTCTGTTGAGATCCAGGTTGCATTTTGTGGATTATTATCATCACTACATGACTCATTCACTGGATGGCTGCGACCATGCCTGAGTCTATTCATCGATCCTCACTGGATGGTTGCGTCCATACCTGGGATCCAGATTTTTTATGTACTCTGCTATGGATGGCTGCACCCATACCATGTACATCATGTATTTGAGATATTAGTTGTAATTCATGCAGGTTCTCCAGCGGTTGTGTTTTCAGTCGACCATGTTCTTGTAAAGCACTTCACCCCTCTCTCTCTCTCGGGCTTCATGCTTTAGGGGGCATCTGTTACACAGTATTTTGTCACCATCCCTGTTACCCCTTCTCCCTACATTGGAGGACCTATTCCAGGACCTGTGAGAAGTGACATAACTTGAAAACACCTGCATTGTATCCCCTAGAGTATGTACTCCATATGCCCTGAAGACACCTTTTGCAAAATACCCAAAAATATAGCCCTTTCTCCATTGGCGTTGTTCCACAATGTATCACTCGCACCAATGGGGGAAATCCTCCAAAGAGGGCGCGCCATCTGGCGCTATGTCTCAGAGTCGCACTAGCGCCAACCCAGTTGGGTAAAGTTTTTAACAAACAAACTTCCGAAGGTTCCTTCTACCCTATCCATGAACTGATTCCAGTTTGGGTTAAGTCAGTTGGGCTTCAAATCTCCCAAGGAGGGAAGTAGTTCTCCACCTCTCATGGAAGCTTCCTAATGATAAGGAAAATCCCATGAATCAAGTGGATGGTCTTATCTACTCCTCCTACCTCTATGTAAGCTTGTTCTTTTCCCTTTGACAAGCTAGTTAGTAATTCTACTCTTCAAGCTCCCAAATCTAAGTCCCAAAATCTGAGAATTGCTAAGCTCATGTTGCAAGAGGCCTTGTTCATCCCTATGAGGCTAAATCTTTAAGGAGGAGATCCATG
>APFE030268057.1:31433-46614 GCA_000404065.3 Pinus taeda | reverse complement strand
CTACCTCTATATAAGCTTGTCCTTTCCCCTTTGACAAGCTAGTTAGTAATTCTACTTTTCAAGCTCCCAAATCTAAGTCCCAAAATCTGAGAATTGCTAAGCTCATCTTGCAAGAGGCCTTGTTCATCCCTATGAGGCTATATATTTAAGGAGGAGATCTTTGTCCAAGTGATCAAGGAGAGAGAGGCTTGTCCCCATCCCCTACAAGATTTGCAAGGCATGTGTTGTTGATTCACCCAGCCAAAGGAGGATTTGACGTTAGAACTTGGTTGTATTCTCTTTTGTTTATCAATAATAATAGATGACTATCATTATGGTTCCACTCTTGTGTCTTTATTATGATATTTGAGTTGTATCCTTTCTGACTGATACATAGTTGCATTTCTTGGATTTTATGCTTGTATTTGTCTTGTTCTTTGCATGTGCAGGTGTCTGTTCACGAGGATCGTGAGGATTGTGATCAGCTGAAGCGAAAGAATGGAAGCGACGACTCTTCTACGAATACTAGCGTTGGATTCGAGGTAGGCTATCATCATTAGCCTTTACTTTTCAATTAGGAACCTACGTGTTAGCGTTGTTTGATTGTTGCTAGACCCCATTTAGGCTAGTGGGATCGCCTCTGTCCGCAGAGGGGATTTACCTGTACAACACCTATTATGCGGTTGCTAGAGTATGTCCCTCCACGCAAACCTAAATCCAAGGTCCCAAAGGACATTGATCAGAGTAAGACTCCCCTACAAACCCCTCTGCTACCAGATGAAATTGCTTTCGACGGTCCGCGTTTGGCACGGGTACCGATACTGAAGCTTGAAGATTGGGACTTGGTGGACCACGAGAAGTTCCCACACCTGGCGACTGAGTAACTGATGTGCAGCATCATAAGAAAAAATACGAGAATGACCTTCTTGGAACAACGAAGGTGGCTGAAGGAGGTAAAGAAGGGAAGATTTCTAAACCTATTATGTGTGCCGCACTATAACGGCACCCCAGTGACAGATTTGGTCATCAAGCAGCTATTGTGCTTGGTGCATGATGGGTGTTTGTGGCTGGAGGAACCGATACCCTTCATAGATATGTTAATCCACCGAATAATGCTCCTTCCATATACAGGTGAGAATCCAACAATTATCTTTGGTGACAAGGGTGGTAAGCAGGCGCTCGCAGAATCAATGAAGGAGAAATTCAAGTTGGTGAAAAAGCCACGCGAGTACGCTATCTCCAGCATCTGTGATCCCGCTGTGAAGGTAGCAACGCAAAGCCTTGCAGGGAACGTGATGCAGAAGTGTCACGCCGAGGAGGTGTCAGCGCCTATCGTCGCGCTCGCACAGCAGTGCGTGGAAGGAGTCCAGTTTAACTAGTCGGACTACCTTTGCGGAGAGTTTTTAGCGAACTACCACGAGGCGCAAGAGCAAAGCAAGACATTCCACTATGTGTGGCTCTTGTTGTTGATTGTGCTGGTAGTGTTGGAGCTACCAGAGGAGAGCCAGTTCCCTTCAGCCGCGCTAGACCTTCGTGAAGAAGCGAAGTACACTTCGTTGTGGGTGACCAAGGATGTGGAGTGAGTTTGGGACATCAAGATCTTTTGTATCTTGATGGAGATGAATATTAGGATGGCCATCAATCGCAAGCCGCAAGTGTCACCCATGGTGTATGCTAACCTGCAGAGGCAATGCTAAGCTCAAATTTTATTTCCATCAAGTATCAATCAGGGCACGGAAGGACCCTTTGTAGAAGTGGTATGACTTACCGTATCTAGCCATGGATGACACCATCAATGGCTGGCGGAGTGCCGCACTACCACAGACTTGGCAGTGGGTGGAAGAAAGTCCACCACGCAAAAGAAGAAGGAGGAGGCCAAGATGAAAAATGGCGCAGCTGGTCGAAAAGAGGAAAAAGGAGGCCTTTGAGGAGGCCCAGGTGGAACAGGCAGGAAAATAGACAAGTGGCATAGAGCAGAAAAAAGGTGCATGGTTGCCTTCACCTAAGACCGAAGAGGAAGACATAGACCAGCATGGCGCAGACCCTCAAGAGACATCCACCTGCATTAAGCGCCCGAGAGAGCTGGAGAAGGGAGGGTCTAGAAAGAAATCGCAGGCGACCAAGACCTCGTTGGACCCTAGCACATTAATGGAGGGTGACTTACATGATATCCGTGACATAGTCAGAGATGTAACCGTGAAGGCCCTGTAGCAATTAGAACAGCAACAGCAGATCATAATAGGGGTTATCCAGACCGGGTTGCAAGAGTTGCAAACCCGTGCATCATCATCTAGTACGGTGTTTACCAGCTTGGCCTTTGGCACTTTAGAGGCTGTCGATATGCTGCGCATGAAGGCTTCCAGTGCGATAGTGCTGTCGGATAGAGCACTGACCACGGAAAACGAGGCTGACAGGCCCACTGTCAGCGCCTTGAAGGGAGTTGGGTTGAACCTGGCAGCGCTTCCACACGAAGTACTCCACCTCTTGTAGGATGGAGTCATTGCAGAAATGAGGGCCCGAGAGCACCGCACCCTCCAGGTGATCAATGAACAGTGGATCAACAACGAACAGATGGCCCTACAGATAAATGCTACCATCGCCGCTGAGAATGAGGTAACCAACTAGAGTAAGAAGATTATGCATGTCATTGAGAAGGCATTCAGAATGGTCCCATAGTTTTCCATTCCAGAGGAAGAGCCAGTCGAGGTCCGCATCCGCAAGTTGGCCACAGGAGTGCACAACACTCAAACGGAGATGGCACGGATTCAGATGGAGTTGAACTTGCAAATTACCGAGCTACAACTAAGGGCCCAGCCCTCCACACTGCCAAAAGTAAAGGAACAATGGGTAACCGCTGCCATAGAGGCAGTCATGGCGGTGGAAAGCGCAGTAGCAGACTGCACACAGTTGTTCGAGCAATCATTTGAGGTCCTAACAAGCTTGTAGGAGGACCCAAATTTACAGAGGCTAGAGACGGAAGCACGCGAGCTACAACAACGCTATGATGAAGTTAAGGGCACAATGTGAACCGTCGCGCTAACACAGAGGCTAGCCAAGATGCAGGAGGCCAAGCAGCTAGAGGAACAGGTGGATGCAACACTGCACAAGGAAGTAGTGCTGAAGGCGCGACTAAAGCCTTGGCTGGAGGAAGCTTACATAGTCACAAAAAATATTGAAGACAAGCTTGCGACTATACAAGTGGTGCAACAAAAGCTTCAGGCTGACAACGCAGAAGCAGTGATCGAGAAGACAGTGGAAGATATGAAGCACGTGGCAGCTCAGTGCACGATCGAGGTAGCAGTCATACGGGTTGAGCTGGATGGGCTTCGTGCAAGGATCTCTGCACCTACCAAGTGACTCGAGGAAAAGTCATGATGTTTGTGTTGGGGGCCTGTTGGGAGCGAAGGTGTTATGTGTGATAAAGGGTAGCCTGCCCTTAGTTTTTCCAAGTAAATTCGGTTATAAGAGTTCTACCCATAATTCACGAACCATGGGATTGTATAAAAAGAGCTAAGCTCTAAGTAGTTTTAAGAGACATCGAATGATGGAGAATGTAAAAGAGTGGTAGCTCTGAAGTAAGAAGTCTATGTCTTGGGTCGTAGCATAGGTAGAGGCTCTACAACTGAATGCACAAAGGCCTAGGGTAGAATTCCGCAGCTGAGTGCGCGGACCCCTACAACTATGTGCGCAGGGTAGATAGAGTCTGTAATCACTTGACAGTTATCAATAAAGGGAATTATTCAACAATTTTCGTGTCTTCGTTCTGTGGATGCATCTGGATGTTTTATGTATGAATTCCATTTATTATGTTTATATGATGCGACAATGAATGTAATTACATTGAATAATTGAATGCAATTATGATTATCTATTTATACGGTGTTAATTATAATTGTTTGATAAGATAAGAAAGTCACTTAGAGTAAATGGAGAATTTGTACGACACACTACCATAGCAATGTGAAAGTACCTGAGCTGGAGGTTAGGGATGCGCGAAGGTCTATTGTACCCTTTCACAGAGGTATTGAAGGATGGAATAGAGGGCTAGTCTTGCAAGCCATAGAACAAAGCAACATGCACAAAGGCAGGGATAAAGGGAATCAAACGACATCACAACCATCTCAGGGTGCGGAAACTTGGTTCCAGCATGCCCCCATAATGCTTCAAGTGAGACTTCAGTTCGTGCTCTGTGGGATGACGCCGAAAGGGCTAGTAGTGTAGGGATTTGTTTGGCTAATTAATGCTGAACCTGGGTCAGGACCGCTCAAGCCAACAATATGATTTAGTATTTTTATTTATGATAGTTTGAGTTTTGAGCTAACCTAATGTGATATTTTAACTTATGATGATTTCATATATGATCTAACCTGGTCTTGTTGTAGGAATTACAGTAAATTCTAATTTCACTTCAAGGATAAATTGCTAACGAGGTATGTTTTACATTTATTGCATTTTATGTATGATGATTCTCATGGGATATTTATGTCTATGATGTAGGAATAAACATGAGACTGCTCAGTTCAAATGAACAAAGTTGGCCACAAGGTGCGATAACTATAGTATGCAAAAGCCAAAAGATTTCAAAAACTGGGTCATTGTGGGACACTAACACCAATGGTGCCAACTGATTTCCATAAGTCTTGTTATCACTAGTATGATAATGTTAAGGTACATATATGCCTTGGTTTTGATACCCTTTTCATGCGAGAAAAACTCGTGAAGGAATTGATCGCTCGAGGGACTAGGAAGTAGAGAAGGTGATGCATGAATCTGGAAGGTGAGTGAATGCAAAAAAGGGGGGATGACCATATTTCCCAAGGGACTAGGAAGTAGAGAAGGGAAAGCTGAAAATTAAATTGGTTTTTGGTCATGAACATAGTTGATTGGAATTGGAAGCACATTGGGTGTATGCCCACAAAAAATGAGTTGGGAACTATTCATTGAAGAAACGAGAAGTACAAGGATAATAACGCTGGAAAATTGACGGCGGGAAACACTGCAAAGAAAGGGAACAAATACAATATTGGATTGAGCACATTAAAAGCACAAAAACACTGCATGAAGAGCCATTGGGAGATGGATGAATTAGTAAATTTATGTTTACTGAGTGGTTGGGTAAGCCACTATACATATAAGATGTGTTGTAAAAGATAAAACAAGTTGCATATATAAAGCTCCATATCATTTGTGCCTAGTTGTTTAAGAATTTAATTTTAATCTATATATGGTCATTGAAAACCAAGGTCGTTGTTCCCCCAAGGGGGAGTGGTTTGTGACAAACCCTTTAGGAAAATATCATCCTATAAACATTATAATTTTGATGTAAATAAAAATTTACAAAGCTTAGGTGGGACGTGGATTTTAGAGCTTGGGGAGGGAGACAACTTCGGATCAACAAAAAATAAGGGTGATTAAATTAATTAGTAGCCATGGAGGCTTCCAAGCACGCTAAAAAGGGAATAGTCAAGGAAGCCAACCAATAAAAAACAAGGACAACAAAATATTCCGTTGCAAACCATTACAAGAAATTGAGGACAAGAAAATCAATACATGGTCACGTTGCTGAGGGGAAAGTGGTGGTTGAGTATACACAGGTGAGTTGACTAGTTATAGTAACAAGAAATAACAGAAAAATAAAACAAATAAAAATGGACTAGATGGTGGGAGACAAGGAGGTTGAGATTCTACTTCATTCTGGGAAAAAGGGTCAAGGGGCATACTCATCTTGTTAGACAAACTCTTGTTGGCCAAAGGGCTGAGATTATCCAAAGAAGAAGAGGTCAAATGCTTCACTATTGGAGAGGTCAATTTATAATTCTGTGAGGGTTGAAATTTGTGATTTCAAGGGAACGATTTGTTGTTGCATGTGGAGATGTCAAAGAGTTGAAACATCATTGTTGTACAAATTGGATAGAAATTGCAACTTCTCAAGGCTTCAAACTGAAAAACAAGAGACACAATTCTACTCTATTGATCTGCGGAATTGAAATCACAATTTAGAAACCATGCATGGACATGCAGCAAGAAAAACCACAAATACACAGTGATTTCAAGGGGAACCCAATTGGGAAAAACCCCTCGAGCCTCTTTTCATTAGTCAATTGAATAGAGAAACTATTACAATTGCTAGCTCTAGCTCTGAGCTCAACCTACAAAAGAATAATTGTTCTTTCTACTCAATGAGAAACTTTTGCCAACACTTAGCCAATTATTTTCTCATCAAGCCTCCTATTTCCTTACACATGTTGGGTTGTGTTATATATTTTTTTGGACCCTATATTAGGTGGGAAAACCTACCTATGGTTTTGTGCATAGTTTTCGCACATGGTTTTGGGCACGATGGTTTTTTGTCCATGGTATTTTGTAGATTTGGTCAAGGGAACTATTGTTATGTTCTAATCCAGGGTTAATTTATTGGGGTTTATGGATGCTTCGACATGTATATATATGTATTGTAACATTGAAAGGAACATAATGAAAAATCAATCTGGTAGTCCCGATTTTGGGGTCCAGGGGAAAATCTCTGTGTATATTTGTTTTATGTGTTATGCTCTCGCCATTGTTTATTTTCTATTTTTAGAATTCGTATACAGGCAATTTCTATACGAGGTTAAAACCTACAACGCAAATCTTGATCAAATTAGCCCCTAGAATATAGGAATTTCCTCCTAATTGATTGTGCAATTCCAATGATTGATCTTCTGACTTCATGCAACACCTATACACTCAAACTACTATACAACTCTTGTTACACTTCCTTGTCATCTCCACTTCGGCCGAGGAACTTGAATTCCATGCATGCACTCGCTATTTTGGGTTGATTGATCAGTTCATTGGCAGATCTTTGAGTTAGACTATTGTCCCACTACACAACTAACCTTCAACTGACTCTATCAATAGTTAGAGGTCAATTAATTGAATACAACTAAAAATAATTGAACTGGATTACTAAAATTTAGCAATCACACATGCATAACTAATCTCCAAGCCCTCTAACCTGAATTTATTGAGCTAACTGAGTGACAAGATCCATGTCACACTAGTTAGCTACCTACAAGTTGTCCTGCTGATGTGGAAATTTAATTTACTCAATTTTACTAAGGCTAAAGTCAAGATCCTTTCTTGCTACATTTTTTCAACACTCCCTCTTAGCAAGAAATGTATTTTTCACCACCCCTATCCTACACTTGTGGAATTTAAATTTACCTCTTGACAATGCCTCTGTCAAGATGTCAGCATCTTGTTCCTCAATTGGAATGTACTATGGCAACATAATTATCCTCTATACATAGTTCCACAAATGATGATACTGCATATCAACGTGCTTGGACCTATCATGAAATATCGGATTCGCAGAGAGCTTAATGCAACTATGATTATCACAATATATCATTGTTAGATCCATCTCCTAACTAAAAAGACCCACAAGTATTTTCTTCATCCATATGGCCTCACATGCTACTTGACTTGCAACCATGTATTCATCCTCTGTTGAGTTGAGCACCACAAACCTCTGCTTCCTGATATACCAAGAAATGGCAATGGACCCAACACTAAAGATAACACTTGAAATACTTTTCTTGTTTGATGGACTCCTTGCCCAATCTGCATCGGTGAAGCCTTGAAGCTTCACTCCCTCTGTCCTCATGTACCATAATCCATACTTAGTAGTGCCTCTGAGGTATCGTAACACATGATTTGTTGCCTTCTATTACAACTTGGTAGGCCTCACCATAGCTTGACTATGTTGGTTTACCGCATAGCACATGTCAGGTCTTGTGTTCACAAGATACATCAAAGACCCCAAACACTTCCTGTAAAGGGTAGCAACAACCTCTTCACCTGAAGTGGAATTATCCTTCCTCTAGTTTGTACCTAGAGGTGTGTCCATGGGTTAATAAGTCTCCATGTGAAATCTTTGAAGTATTTCAGAGGCATACTTTCTTGGAGACACAAACAATTCACCATCACCTGCCATACTTCCAGCCCAAGGAAGTAATGCATTAAGCCCATGTCTTTCATTTCATATTCCCTTTCGAGAACCTCTTTGCAAGAGAGGATTAGTTGCTCATCACCTGTCAATATTAAATCATCATCATACAAAACAAGAATAAGCAGCTTACCATTTACCACAATGTGATAGAGGTTCGCATCTGCTTCACTTTTGGTGAAGCCCAATCCACTGAGTTAATTGTTGATCCGGGTGTACCATGCTCAGGATTACTATTTGAGACCATACAATTCTCTCTTGAGTTTGCACACATGCGACTCTCAATCATATGTCTCAAATCCTTTTGAATTCTCTATGTAAATTTCCTCCTCAACAACACCATTGAGAAAGTTGATCTTCACATCCATCTAGTGGATTTTCCACCCCACCTGTGCAACCAATGCTAGAATGGATATGATTAAGGAATATATTGCAACTGGTTCAAAATTTTCCTCATAGTCCACTCCCTCTACCTGAGAGAATCCTTTGGCCACAAATTTGACCGTGTACTTATCGATGCTCCCATTTACTGCATGCTTCACTTTGTTGATCCACCTGGAACCAACCATTGTTTTCCTTTTGGCCTCAACACCACCTCCCATACACCATTCTTCATGACGGATTTGTATTCTTCCACCATGGAATCAACCCAAACAAGTTGAGAAATTGCTTCCTCAAATTTAAAGATTATGTCTCAATGAGCTATGTCATGAGAGCCATGTAACTAATGTACCTATCAGGTGACCTCCTCTACCTGCACTATGATGTAGGGGCTCCCACATTCTCCCTAGCATCTTGAAATAATCTATCAACTTCTCAAGTTCTCTTTCTCCCCTCTCTGGAAGATTCTGGTTGAGTGGGTGCCTCCATTATGCCTCCTATTTTCTCCGCTGCATGTGGCTACTCCATAACCTCTTGAAGCTCATCCTAAGGCTCCTACTTTGGATCTAGAAGCTCCTACGTTGGTGGGATACTCAACTCCTGTTCCAAAGAGCATCCCATAGACTTGTCCACATTGAACTTGACATCTCTCCTTACAATTATCATCCACAGTGAAGGTAAATACACCCAATAATTGTGTAGAGTTTTGAATTATCCTATAAAAATTCCCAACTGTATTGTAGGGTCAAGTTTCTTCCTCGAATCCTTGGAGACATGACAATAAATTGAAAATCCAAAAATTATGAAATAAGACACATTAGGCTTTCTCCTAAAGAAAGCTTCCTTCGGTGTGTTCATACCAAGTATCCTACGAGGACTCTAGTTTTGCAAGTAGCTTGTGGTGTTGCATGTTTCTACTCATAGATGTAATGGCAACCCCTGATCATGCAACATGGCCCTTGTTACTCCCACTATGTTCCAATTATTTCTTTTAGCAACCCCATTTTGTTGTGGGTTATGGGATGCTATCAATTCTCTTTGAATACCTTCTTTCACAAAGAAATCTTTGAAGGCATGAAAAAAAAATTCACCTCTGTTATCACTCCTGATATCTTTTACCTTCTTCCCAAGTCTCCTTCTCAACTAATTCCTTGAATTCAACAAATTTTGAGAAAACTTTATCCTTCTTTCGCATGAAGAAGATCCAACATTTTCTAGGGAAATCATCAATAAATATAACATAGCACTTATATTTTGTCGTGGAGGCTGTAGAAAAGGGTCCACAAACATCATAGTGGACTCACTCCAAGATTGCATTTTCCATGTTCTCTCGGTCATGGAAAGTGGATTTGACATATTTTCACAATGTGCAACCCTCGTAGACATCCTGTTGGTCAAGGGAGCCTTTAGGGAGACCGGTGGTAATTTGCTGCATGATTTTTAAGGCATTGTGGTGTAGATGACCCAATCTCTTGTGCTAGAGTTCTCCACCATCTTGACTCTACACTTTTTCAGCCTTACTTCTCAGTGCAGTGCAATCTACCACCTAAAGTTTGTATATGTACTTCACATGAACTTCGATCTGCTTCACTTTCTCGGTAGCTATGTGTCTCGGAAAGGCTTTCACTTTACTGAAAATAACATCATAGCCATGATCCTCCAATACTTATACAAATATTAGGTTCTTCTTCAACCCAAGTACAAACATAACATCTTTGAGGCAAAGAGGAGAGGCTTTTTCCCTCTCAAAGCTGGCAGTGTTAATTCCTGTAGCACTCTACCTCAAATCATCCCCCATTTCAATATGCAAAATAAATTAGAAATTTTTGAGAGACAAGTTAGAAATACTAGTTCTAACGTGATTTCAAGTCTCTGATACCATGTAGAAATTTGATAGAAATTGCAACTGCTCAAGATTTCAAACTGAGAAACAAGAGACACAATTATGCTCTATTTATCTATGAAATGAAAATCACAATTTAGAACAACATGCATAGACATGCAACAAGTAAAACCACAAATACAAAATGATTCCTAGGGGAAATCAACTGGGAAAAACCCCTCATGTATGTTTGCATTAATTAGTTGAATAGAGAAACTATTACAATTGCTAGCTTCAACTCTGAGCTCAACCTGCAAAAGAATAACTATTTTCTCTACTCATCAAGAAACTATGGCCAACACTTAGCCAATTATTTACTTATCAAGCCTCCTATTTCCTTACGCAATTCCTGAGGAAATTGATATGAATTGGATCCTAGAACACTCTCTAAGTTTTCATGAACTCTGTAAATTCATGCCAAAGTTTCAAAGTCTTATAAAGATCAAGCTTATCATAGATATCCTCGTAACAGTTGCAATTTGTGATCAGCATGGAGCAATGAGGACCCTTGATCAAGTGCGCAGACCGTCGGCCCATGGTAATGCGCACTATCACGAATTAGCAGAATGGGAGGTCATTTCAAGAAACGGCGGCAGTTTCTGATATGCAATTAGCGCCAAGTCACTAATCACATATCGCCGGGAAAACCCCTAGAAGAAGGAAAATCCCCGAGCACCCGGACCCAAAAATTTATAAAATGTAACAGATATCGCGCCAATTTCGTTAGAGGCGGGGTCCCACAAAAACCGGCACTATATCGGAAGGGTTTCGAGTGGTAAGTGCCTTCAATTGAATCTTGCCCGATGCCACACAATGGGTGTCACACGTCCAGCGGAAGAGAGAGAAAACCACTCACATCGGATGGGTAAACATCATGTTACTTACCCACCCGATATGGATGGAGACTGTAGGATTTGGAGGCTCCAGATCGACAGCGGAAATGCATTCCAATGGATGACCGGACTTGATGAGGTAAACAGACATAGTTGTATAGGATTTGAAGTCTGACGTGGACGATGCATTGCCAAAGGACGTGTTTTGCGAGCATTCTTGGAGTTAACGGAATAAACGGTCGTTTTGAAAATGTCCAAGAGAACTGACACTCAGTTCGTTATGAAACGGGTGGCCACCTCCCTGTGAGGCATTATACAATGATGATGACGCAGAACAGAGGAATTCAAATGGATATAGGCAGGGGAACCAGAAAGCCGGGTAGCAGAAACGAACAGTTAGAAAAGCAGATTGGCTTTAAAGCCATGAACTAATAGAGAAAAATACAAGTATGTTAGAAGCGGAAAGCTGAGAGTAGAGGACAGAGAGACAAAATCGAGCTGACCTGCAGAAGAAAAAGGCAGCATCGAGACAGAGACACGGAGAGCAGAGAATCTGAGTACTCTAGAGAAGGCTTGAGAGGTTCAAGTGAACTCCTCTGTAAATGCCTGTCATGTATTGAGTCTCGGATTGGACTCATACCATTGTGACCAATAGAAGGACGAGAATCAGTAAAGAGAATCTGTGTACTCCAGAAACTTGGGGAATCCAAGTACAGTCTTGCTGATTTCTATCTGTTGAGCGAGACTCAAATTCAGCTCACTATTGTAAAAAAACTCTACTTTGAAAACATAATAGAGAGGCCACCACTGAAGACTGGTCCAAGAGACGTAGCCTAGGAGTATTTGGTGAACTCCTTATTAAACTTGTTGTGTTTATATGTTTTTCCTATTGTATTTTCTCTAACTGCTTCAATGTCTGTGTATTTTGCATTCTTATCGCTCCGTTGCATAAAATAACATAAGCACATCCATGCACATGAGTCTGTAATACTTTATTGTTTGTCTTTGATCAATTACGGATCAAGTGGTATCAGAGCTCTAAGTTGTTAAGGTTAGACAAGCTTGGGCTGGATTTTGTTGTTGAATGCTAACTAGGATAAGGCTCAAATTAGGATAAGGAGAGTTGGTTGAAGCTAAACCAGAAATTGGAAGAATCTACCCTAAGAGGAAAATGTCAGAAGAAAGTCCTTTGGAATCAAACTCCCAGTTTATGGATAGTTTCATGACCATGAGAGCCATGGTGGAGGAAATGTATAGAGAATTTAAGAAAGGTAGAGATGAAGATTCATCAAACTCCAAACAAGATAAAGGAGTAGAAGAATCTCTCCTCCATGACTATTCTAAAGGAAAAGGGAAAGAAGAAAAGCTTCCCACACCTCTTAATAGCCCTGAAAATAAAAAGAAAACATCTTTGATTAAATTAGATGTTAAATTTGGTTTGCCGATATATGATGGAGAGTTGAATGCAGAGAAGCTAGATAATCAGATTAGATAGATTGATGTGTATTGCAGGGTGCAGAGCATTGACTCAGACAAAAGTAAGATTCATCTGGCCAGCCTACGCCTTGGAGACACTGCCTTCGTATGGTGGGAAGGCACGACACAAGCTAACATGAAAAAGCATGGTAAAATTATTTATGTCTGGAGTGAATTTGTTTTTGCAATTAAAAAGCAATTTTATCCACTAGCTTATATGCAGCAAGCCATGATGAGCTGGCAAAATCTTCGCCAATTAAAAGGGCAAAGTGTACAAGGCTACACTCAAGAATTTAGAAAAATATCTTTGATTCTAGGAATTTCTTTAGACTCACCTGAAACTCTGCTGAAGTATATAGGCGGTCTACGCAACTATTTAAAGCACACCATTCTCATGTTTAATCCCACTAGCATAGATGAGGTATCTGTTCAGGCTACACATCTAGAGGCTAGAGGCAAGAATATGAACCCAGAAGTTGGGGGATCATCAAAACCCATTGCAAGCAAAAGCAAGGAAAAGAGAAAACAGAAATGGAAAGAGAGGAAGACAAATGTTGTACAAAAGACAAAGCCTTCATGCACTCACTACAAGAACGATGGACATGATGATGAACACTACTGGATTCTACATCCGGAGCTGAGAACCAAGAAGTTCGATGGAAAAAAGAAGAAGACTATTGCAGCTATTCAAAAGGATTTGGGGTCAGATTCAGGAGATGAAACAACAATCGCAGCCATAGGTATAAAAGGTAAAAACTCTGAAGCATCTACTAGTAATTATGCACAATCTACTAATAATGAAGAAAATGAGAGGAAAAGGCATGAGCTTTTTCATATTTGAGTTATTTCCAAACATAAAAAAATTGATACTTTGTTTGATAGTGGCTTACAAGTAAATTTAATTTTTTAAGCAATTGTAAAGAAGTTTGGATTACTAACCACACCTCACAAGAATCCATATCCATTAGGTTGGTTATTTGATAAAGCAAAGCTACACGTGACTAGACAATGTAAACTTAAGTTTTCTTTTGGGGCAGCATTTGTAGATGAGGTTGAGTTAGATATAGTTCCTTTGGATATATGTGGAATTGTTTTAAGAAGTCCTTGTATGATAGGAAAGCTATTTTCTATAGAGCTGAAAAACAAGTATCAACTGGTTAAAGATTGAATTGAATATATTGTAAGAGCTCATAAACTCAACAATAATTATACTCTCATAAACTCAGGGCAGATGAAAAGAATTGTAAATTCATGCAAACAATTTTTACTAATGGATGTAAAGGAAAATAAACCTGACAAAACCAGTATATTTGAAGGTTGTAATGCTAAACAGCAAGCTGATTTAGAAAAAGTTGTTTTAGAATATGATATACTATTTCAAGAACCTAAAAGTCTACCACCCCAAAAGGAAATAGTACATGATATTAATTTGCAGCAAGATGCTCCATTGCCTAACATCAGAATGTACAGGTTGTCCGCTTTAAAGAATGCAGAAATCAAGAAGCAGGTACAAGAGCTACTTGAGAAAGGGTTCATAAGACCTAGCACATCACCATGTGGGTCTCCTATTGTCTTGGTGAGAAAGAAAGATGGCTCATGGAGAATGTGCATTGATTACTGAGCACTGAATAAGATAACGATAAAAAATCGTTATCTCCTTCCTTGCATAGATGATCTATTAGATCAGTTAAAAGAAGCTGTTTATTTTTCCAAGTTGGACTTGCATAGTGGCTACCATCAGGTCAGAGTTGCAGAATAAGATGCATGGAAGATTGCTTTCAAAACAAAGTAGGGATTGTGTGAGTGGTTAGTTATGCCTTTTGGCTTAACTAATGCTCCTTCTACTTTCATGAGAGTAATGAATGATGTACTCAAGCCTTTTATTGATGATTTTGTCATTGTATATTTAGATGACATTTTTATATTTAGTAAAACATGGGAAGAACATTTGAAACATGTCAAGTAGACTCTAGATGTTTTGAAAAGAGAGAATCTCTATGTTAAGCTCTCAAAATGTGAATTTGGCAAAACATCTTTGAATTATTTGGGTCATAGTGTAGGGGGTGGTGAATTGAAGATAGATCCCTCTAAGGTTGCAGTCATTGTAAACTGGCCTAAACCGAAATCTGCTACAAAAGTTAGAAGCGTCTTAGGAGCAGCACAGTATTGGAGAAAGTTTATTGCTAACTTTTCCTTGATTGCAGCTCTATTACATGCTTTAACAGGATTGAACAAGGTGTTTCTCTGAAGAGGCAAACAGCAGAAAACCTTCGACACTTTAAAAGAAAAGATTAGTACAACACCAGCCTAGTACTACCCGATCTTCAAAGACCATTTGAGATTGAAACAAATGCCAGTGACTATACCATGGGAGCAGTGTTGATGCAACACGGTAAACCCATATGTTATCATTATGAGACATTTAATTCTGCAGTAGTTAATTATCCCACATATGATAAGGAATTGTATGCATTAGTACAGAGTGTGATAAAGAGGAAACATTATTTAATGGGCAAAGAGACAGTTATACATACTAATCATCAACCACTTCAATATTTACACTCCCAAACTAAGTTGCAACAATCAAGACACTATAGGTGGATGGGTTTTCTACAATAGTTTCATCTTGTCATCAGATAT
>APFE030268057.1:1193-31423 GCA_000404065.3 Pinus taeda | reverse complement strand
CAAGACACTATAGGTGGATGGGTTTTCTACAATAGTTTCATCTTGTCATCAGATATAAAAAGGGCATACACAATAAAGCTGTAGATATGTTGTCCAGACCAATCATAAATGCATCTACTATACTTAAGCATAATTCAGTATTGCATGGAAGCTACATTGAACAATATGCTCAAGATATAGATTTTAAATATGTATATGCAACTTTAAGTCGCAACAAACAAGTAGAAGAATTGGATTATCATGTTAAGGACCAGCTCTTGTATCATTTTGGAAATTTATGCATTCCACAAACTGAAAGAGTAAAGATAATTTGAGAAGCACACACTTCTCTAATATCAAGTCACTTTGGTGTAAGTAAAACAGTTGCATAGCTACAAAAAAAAAATTATTGGCCAAAAATGAATGAGACAGTTTCTAGATATGTAAGAGGGTGTAATATGTGTGCTAAAAGCAAGCCCAGCAATAGAAAACTAGGCTTGTACACTCCACTACCAGTTCCTTCTCATCCTTAAGAAAGTGTTTCCATGGACTTTGTTGGGGGACTGCCTAAATCTAGAAAAGGTCATGACTATTTATATGTTATTATGGATAGGTTCAGCAAAATGTGTATTTTAATACCTTGTAACAAACAGATTATAGCTGAGAAAACAACAAAGTTGTTCTGTAAGCATGTATGGGTTCATTTTGGATTGCCCACTTCAATTGTATCTAATCGAGATTCCCAATTTGTTGGGAATTTTTGGTCGAGTTTGTGGGAATTGATGGACACCAGACTGAAGAAGAGCACAAATTTTCATCCACAAACAAATGGCCAAATAGAAGTGGTCAACAAGACAGTGATCCAATTGCTCAGAGGCTATTGTAGCAAGCATCCCAAGCTTTGGGATGAACATTTATGTTATGTGCAACATGCTTACAACTGTGTTAAACATTCTTCTACACAGAGATATCCTTTCGAGACCTGTTTTGGTTTCACACCAAGGTCTCCCTTGGATTTTGTCTTTGGTAAAGACATAGCAGTTGATGGACATAGTGATGTGGACAAGGCAACCAAGTTCATTTAACAAATCCAAGAGATTCACCAGGCAATATAGGAATAGCTAGAAAAGAGCCAATCCAAGTACAAGGCAAGGCATGAGAAGCATCAGATTGAGCATAGTTTCTAAGTTGGTGATCAAGTCTGGCAGTATATCAGTAAAGACATAATGCAAGGTGAAGGTAAGAAGTTGAAACCAATAAGGTATGGACCTTTCCAGATACTTGAGAAAATTGGTGAGAATGATTTTCGCCTTGATTTTCCAGCTTACATGCACATCTATTTGGTGGTTAATGCAAAAAGATTGAGATTATTTGAACCTTCATTGATTGAAGATCCCGAAGAGCAGAGCCAGTTGCCTTCTATTGATGATCTGTTACCGGAATATCTCAATGAATTGCAGGAAGATACAGTTCTGGACAGGACGGTGAGAACTACGTGCAGAGGGGATGTTGAGTACCTCTGGATTGGACTCAAAGGTTCAAAACCAAGCAATGTGAAATGGATAGAAATTAGGCAAGCGAGGAATTTGTACCCTCACTTGATTGCTGCTTAAAAACCAACTTTTGGTGCCCCAAAAGCTTTTTCAGTGGGAAGGTTGTGATCCAAATTGGATCCTAGAACACTCTCTAAGTTTTCACGAACTCTGTGAAATTCATGCCAAAGTTTCAAAGTCTTATAAAGATCGAGCTTATTAGAGATATCCTTGTAACAGTTGCAATTTGTGATCAGCGCGGAGCAACGAGGACCCTCGGTCAAGCGCACAGACCGTCGGCCCATGGTAACGCTTGTTGTCATGAATTAGCAAAACGGGAGGTCATTTCAAGAAATGGGGGCAGTTTCTGATATGCGATTAGCGACATATCGCTAGGAAAACTCCTCGAAGAAGGAAAATCCCTGAGCGCCCGGACCCGAAAAGTTATAAAATGTAATGGGTATCACGCCGATTCCGTTAGAGGCAGGGTCCCACAAAAACCGGTAGGATATCGGAAGGGTTTTTAGCAGTAAGCGGTTTCAATCGAGTCCCGCCCGATGCCACACAATGGGTGCCACATGTCTAGCGGAAGAGAGAGAAAACTGCTCACATCAGACTAGTAAACATCATGTTACTTACCCACCTGATATGGACGAAGACCGTAGGATCTGGAGGCTCCAGATCGATGGTGGAAATGCATTCTGATGGATGACTGGACTTGACGAGGTAAACAGACAGAGTTGTATAGGATTTGAAGTCCGATGTGGATGATGCATTGGCAGAAGGATGTGTTTCGTGGGCATTCTTGGAGTTAATGAAATAAACGGTCGTTTTGAAAACATCCAAGAGAACTGACACTTGGTTCGTTATGAAACAGGTGACCACCTCCCTGTGAGGCGTTATACAATGATGATGACGCAGAACAAAGGAATTCAAACGGAGAGAGGCAGGGAAACCAGAAAGCCGGGGATCAGAAACAAACAGTCAGAAAATCAGATTGGCTTTAAAGCCACGAACTGACAGAGAAAAAGACAAGTAAGTTATAAGTGGAAAGCTAAGAGCAGAGAACAGAGAGAAGAAATCGAGTTTACCTACAGAAGCAAAAGGCAGCATCGAGACAGAGACATAGAGAGAAAACAGCCTGTGTACTCCAGAGAAGGCTTGAGAGGTTCAAGCGAACTCCTCTGTAAATTCCTGTCATGTATTGAGTCTCAGATTGGACTCATACCATTGTGACCCATAGGAGGTCGAGAATCAGTAAAGAGAGTCTATGTACTCCAGAGAATTGGGGAATCCAAGTACAGTCTTGTTGATTTCTATTTGTTGAGCGAGACTCAGATTAAGCTCACTATTGTAAAAAAACTCTACTTTGTAAACATAATAGAGAGGCCACCACTAAAGGCTAGATCGGGAGACGTAGCCCAAGAGTATTGGGTGAACTCCTTATTAAAATTGTTGTGTTTATATGTTTTTCCTATTGTGTTTTCTCTAACTGCTTCAGTGTCTGTATAATTTGCATTCTTATCGATCTGTTGCATAAAATAACATAGGCACATCCATGCACATCAGTCTATAATACCTTATTGTTTTTCTTCGATCAATTACGAATCATAAATTAACCCCTAAAATATAGGAATTTACTCTTAATTGATTACGCAATTCCCAAGGATAGATCTTCTGACTTCATGCAACACCTGTACTCTCAGACTAGTATACAACTCTTGTTACACTTCCTTGTCATCTTCTCCACTTGATCTTAGGAACTCAAATTCCATGGGTGCACTTGCCATTTTGCGCTGATTGATCAATTATATGAAAAATGTTTGAGTTAGACAGTTGTCCCATTGCACAAATGACCTTCAACTAACTCTACCAAAAGTTAGAGGTCATTTAATTTAATACAACGAAAAATAACTAAACTGGATTACTAAAATTTAGTAATTACACATGCATAATTAAACTCCAAGCCTTCTAATTCGAATTTACTGAGCTAACTGAGTGACAATAGCCAGTCAACTGCCTCCAAATAGTCTTGCTGATGTGGAAATTTGATTTACTCAATTTGACTAAGGCTAAAGTCAAATTGATCATTTCTTGCTACATTTTTTCAACAATTGTTGACGAGGGTCCGTTTCTCCCTTAATTTGTTAATCGAATTATGATTGTTTCATGGAAAAAAAGTACCAAATTGTTGGTTGAACAAATCTAGAGTTTAGAGAGTCGATATTAGTCACAGAAGAAGTCGAATATATTCTTGTTGGCTAAGACTTTTGAGGACTGAGATCTCCGGCGTTAGGAGTTGAGTTAACTCCAAAGAGACCAACAATAGACTGTTGGTGTATTTTCTGGGTGTGTATATCAGTTTGGAAACCTAATTGAGTTACCTAGTTAGCCAAGCTTTGATAATATTTGTTGTAGCAATATATGATAAAGGTATAAAGAGGGATTCATCTTTCTAGAATAGTAATATTGTAGCTTCACATTAGAGGAAATTTCAGCCTAAAAGTGCCTCCTAAGGAAAAATAATAAAATAAGAATTGTATATTTTGGAAGGAAAATAAGAAAATTACTTTTTAATTGTATTTTTCACTTATCTCCTCATAGGTTTATTCAAATTTCAAATGTATACATTCATTGGATGCATAGTTAAATTCCACATCCAACAAGTACCCATTATGCATATTTCTGAGAAGACCCACATTGGTAAAAATTGAAGACATACCAATAGAGCATGTTACTCATTATGCATACTTTTGAGAAGACCAACATTGATAAAAAGGAAGATACATTAAAAAAACATGTTGAATATCTTCATTTTTTATCAATGTGAGTCTTCTCTCTGAAGTATGCATAATATCTACTCGTTGGATGTGGAATTTAATTCTACATCGAACAAGTGTTTACAAATTTAAGTAAACCTATAAGGAGATAAGCCAAAAATATAATTAAAAAAATAGTTTTCTTTTTTTTCTCCAAAATCTTTACATGTACCTCTTTTTAAATTTAAAAGATTTTGATTAGTTTACATATTATGACATGGAAATTACATGAAAATTTCATGGGCACTTTTGGCTTAAATTTCCTCTAATGACAAGAGGAATAACAACGATTGAAGAAGCATGTGTAGAGACCCCTCAAACTCAAAAGATCTCAATTATTTACCAATCAAAAAAGGATACCATTCAAGAGGCTAAAAATAGTAGGGAAACAATGCTGAAGTAAATAACGATGGAGATATTTCTTCTGGGCTGTTGAGAGCAGTATTTTTCAATGGTCTCTAGACCCTTGGTGGAAGCAGGGACACTGGGCATCAAACGAAGTTTGCTGGGTGGAGAAGAAAGTATTTCTAGATTCCCTGTGGTTACAAGTGAAAAATCCTTTGAGCAACCCCCCCTCAAGCTTTGAAATCTGGCTTGGGAGTGATTGGGCTGCAAAAAGACCAAGGTGCAACCCAATATAAAGTTGGGTGTGTTGAATTTTGTAGCTATGGTTGGTGTTCATAATGTATCATTTGTACTTGTAATGATGAAAATATAAATTATATTTGTAAAAATAAAATGTATTTTGAAGCATGTAAGTTCATGCTTACAAGAAAAAAATTATTTATTTGTTTTATTCAAAAGAAATATTATAAGACATGTTCTTCATGACCTTATGAAAGTGGAAATTTTTTGAATTTTTGAATTAGTAATTTTTCCTCCATAAGAGTCCAAGTTGGCCCTCCAAGATTCATGTCAGCTTGCCCATGAGACATACCAATTCACATGATTGGAAGGCTATAAATAAGCCTATTTTCTCTCCGCTAAGGACACACTTCAGATCACACATCTATCTTTGTTTGAGCGAAGAAGACAATGAGTATTGAAGGATGAAAATGAGAAGAAGGAATTTCTTGTTATAGCCCTCGCTCTGGTGATTGAAGGAGGCCAAGTTCTGGTCATTCTCTGTAGCATATACTTATGTTGTATGGTGAGAAGGCTATGTGGTATAGTGTGAAGATATGAGGCATAAAGTCTGGGGCATTATCCTATTTTATGAGGTTGATACCGAGGATGAATTTTGACCCTCTTGAGACCTTGTTTTTCTGTGGTATATCTATATGGCACAATGTGAATACTAAGGTAGAGTTGCAGGACATTGTTAGCCCTCTTGGAGACCTTGTTACATATCTTCTGTGGATATAATTGTGGAATTTGTTTTGGACCTTGTAGAGGGTTGCCTGTCTCTCGATGGATGGTCATCTTGTTGGTTAGTTGACTTTGATGTATCTCTTATTGCATTGGTTCTTTAAGGAAAAGGTTGGTTGGGTTTTTCCCCCTTACTGGGTTTTCCCATGGTAAAATTTTCTTGTCTCTTTGTGCATTTGTGATTTGTATTGTTCTATTGTCTATGGTTTTTTATTTTTGAAGTATAATTACTTAATGATCACAATGTTGCGCTAAACACATCTATATCATTGTAAGTAATATCATAGCTTAGAAATAAAGTACTTGCATCTATTGTACATTATAACCAAATTCAGTTTTCACATGGTATGTAAAAATGTTAAAAGATAGTATTGACTTGCGAATAAGAACACATCAAAAAGTTTCTACCTAAACAAAATTTTGACATTTGTGCTAAACTTACACTTTTTAGAAGTGTGATGTCAAATAAAAATTCTTAGTATATTAGTAAATTAAAAAAAAACAATTTCATAAGTTCGTGTATAAATTGAAACAAGTTGAGCCACAGATATTTGAGTTTTGACCTAAGTTATTTAATGAGAATATATGAATATATCCTTCTTGCTAGAGATAAATACCTCTTATCATAAATTGTACTAATGGAACTATCTTGATTTTACATACAAAGGGCTAAATCTATTATAATAAATTATAATAATGGGACTATCTTGATTTAAATACAAAAGACTAAGTAGCATTACATTATGTTAAGAAAGCTTAATGACGCGACCAACATCTAAATGAAATCGCCTAACTCGTAAACTAGAAATTGCCTCAAAAGGTGCAAAGAGAGGTCGATAGGATTTTTAAATTGAAAAAAATGTACTTTGGTTTTCATAATTAAACAAATAATAATTGATATATTAAATTTAAGTTTTTTAGTGCAATTTTTTTAATGTTTTTAAAATTTTATATATCTCCAAATCTCAATGTATATCTTTATACCCATTTATGCCAATTTCTCAAGGTAACAAATATGGAGAATTATCTAATCTTTTACTTAATTTACATATTATCTTTACAAAACATAAACAGTGGTTGCACTGGCTTGACAAGTACGGTAAGAAGTCGGGTTCGGGGCTGGCCCAGTACAACAAGAACCAATAAGGATTAAACATAAGGCTGGACCTAAGTTTCAATTCTTCAATTGGTGCCTAATTGAAGGAAATTTAGTGGCCTCAAAAAATATGGTCAAGAGATGGATCATGCTTCCTTCTGTATTGTTTTTTGCAAAATGGACTCCAAATCATTGAACCACAAATTTTACAATTGACTCAATACTTCTTGTCTTTTCACACAATTGCTTTATATCTTATGAAAACCATCTAAGACCCTAGAATGAGAACTTAACCTACATTCATCTTTACTAAATTCATACAATATGGTAATTTACACTTCCACAAACAAGTCACCTTCCAAAGATTGCTCTGGATATTTACCACCTTCACCTTTGAATTTGGTTTATGAGCACCCTAACAAGGAGAAAAACACAAAATTTGGAAAAACTTAGATGGAAAAATACGATGACCAAGAGAAACCCATATGGCCAAGAAACATTAGTTGCCTTGCACGACAACCTATCCTTAATAAGAAAATAAGGGTTGTGTTATGCAAAAGTAGATGAAAGCTAAAAATCCAAGCATTAAGAATATAATTTGGTAGGACCACTAAGGGAGCACATTCCCCAAGAAAGATAAATAATCCACCAAAAACAAAAACTTATATCATTTTCTTAATAGCCTATGCTCGACAAGGAAGGACTCATGCTCAACAAGCTTTCTCATAACCAAACTCCATAACCACCAAGCAAGAGCTTTGAAACCTCCATCGAACAAAGGAATAAAAAGTAAACCAAGTCAAGTTTTGTAGAATATGTCCTCCCCTAATCATGAACATTAAGACGCCATGTGGACAATGACACCAAGCAAGGAGTTACACCAACATAGTACATGTTTCTTAGATATTTAGGTGGATTTCAGGTTGCGATAATGAAGAAATGCCAAGGAAATTTTATATAGAGAGAAGAGATTTACGAGAGTTTGAAATTTGTGAGGGGAGATTGACGAGGGGTTCAAATTCATGAGGGGACATAGCTTCCATAACCAAACAAAGTTCACCAAAGAAATAGACACACAAAATAGGGGAAGTAAGGGGTGTGTTGTGTAAGTTGCAAGTCCAAACCATTGTACTTTAAAGCTCTATAGTGATTTAATCCTCTATAATTGTATCATTATGCGACCAATAAAGGAACATGTTTTGTGTCAATTTAACATCATTCTTGCAAGTTTTTCTAGGTTACATTTTGAGTTTCTTGGTGCAATTGTTTATTACATAAATTTTTGTTGAAATGAAGAGAAAAGTCTATCATAAATTAAGATTTACTAACATGATCGAACCATTGGAATTTGGAATATCCAAAGTGGATATTGATCAATCTTGCATTTCTTTAGGAGATTATGTATGGGAAGAGATTATTGATCTATGACTTATCTCACCATACAATAGCATATTACTTTGTAGTTATAGAAAATATTACTAGCATAGATCCATCTTAACCCCAAATCAATTAAGTGTTGATATGGATCAAAAACCTTAAAGTGTGTTTCATAGTTTTCAAGTTAAGATGCATCTACAATAACTTTTTATTTGATGAAAACTAACAGTTACACCCAATGTCTCATAAAAAAAAAACACTACATAATGGGAATCTCCCCACCCAACGTTTAGAAAACTTCATGTTTCTTGGCATAATTACAACATTGATGAAAAATGGAAAAAAGGCCTATGAAAATTGGAAGAGGTAAACCTTGTTTGCCTTTATGCAATCCATACGTGTTTTGATATACATCATAAATGGAATGTTGAATGCCCTTATGTCTTCTACGCAATAGAAAATCACAACAATCTTGTCGAAACATGTCATAACCAACCATGTAAATGAAGGGCTCTATGGTTATGTTGATCGTGCAATCACAAACTTTCTAGGCTAGCCAGTATCCTTGATTCAAACAAGGTGTATAGGGTTGTGGATGGCAATTTGGGGAAGCATTATTGTTGAATAGGTTCTATAAGTCAAACTTTTTATGCCACCATTGTCAATAATGCACCGGCCCAAGAGAATTTTAATTTGATAGTTGTCACTAAACAATGCCTCACTGTTTATGCACGAGTAGTCATTGATCAAGTTTAGAATGACAATTATTAACCAATTGTTTGGTCTTGATTCATCACTTTCTTCATTGTCACAGTGAGTTCAACCTTTCACGCCTTTCTAGATTTAGACATTCTCCACTTGAATGCAAGTATTAAGAAAACGTTACATTTCAACAAAAAGCAGACTTGGGCACCAAAATATTTGTTCCCAGCATGTTATTGGCACGGGTGTTGAGTCTCATTTTCTACTATATTACCAGTAGAAAGTGAATTGATTCCTGCGTGGAGAAATAACCAGCACAGAGAAGAAGGAAAAGAGTTCCTCTTGATGCAAATAAAAGATGCAAACAAGCTACCCAAGGAAGCGTTGTATGCAGCTACAAGACAACATACAACCATCTCCAAGGCATTGGAAATACCGACATATCTGCATTACTCTGGATAATTTAATACGTGAAGCTTAAGGGTTTTGAGGTCTTTACACCATTTGTTTTCAATCCTTGCAAAGGATGTCCCATTTGCAGGGCTTCAGGTTATAAGAAGCACCAGAATACGGAAGTCAGTGCAACTGTCTGTACATAATTACATCACTTATACCATCCTGTTCTCAGGATTCCATCCAAAACTTTCCATAGTTGTATTTTAGGCCCAGCTATTCTATGATTGGGTGTGCAAGTGGCCATGACTACCACTTAAGGAAGTTATGTTTTACCTTTCTCCAGAAAGCTTGACCAAGGAACATCACTGGCTAAGGGGGGTGATCATTTGTAGAATGATTGTTGAACTGAAATAATTTCCAAGATTTGTTTCTAAGTTGACCTTATTGTTGTAGCTTATAATGATGTGCAATCTGTCCACATGGATACACTTTGCTGGAAATTGTTCACTATGTACCTTCTTCTTCTGGGATCTCTTTCACGTCAGCAAGAGCAGATACAAAAGTGGATCCTGTGTACCTTTACACACGGTACAAATTTCTAGTTTATGCCAGCACTCCTATTTTATCATCCATCATATGGCAAATGAATTCTATGAGATATTAGCCAAGCCAACATATAGTAACAGGGAAAAACCCTTCTTTATAAGGGTTGTGACCCCTGTCCAGTCTATAATCATGATTGAGGGGTGCTTACAACCTACAAAAATGACTTACAAAGTTAAAGCAGTTACCTTCTTTGGATATCGGTGACAATATGCAGAGGTGTTAAGCAAACCTTATCATTGCCTCGATATGATGATATTGCAGAGATATTTTTTTCAGCCAACAGTTATATTAGAACACTGGTTCAAATCTGATTTCTATACCCAGATTTGAAAAGAACATTTTCATCGGGTTTCAAAGGCATAAATTATTTTTGAAAGTTTCTTATTTTTGAAGGTTGGTTGGTTAAAAAACCTAAAGGACCACATTAGAGGAGCACTCCATCCCCTGCACATGGATCACTACTTTAATGCACCTCTTTTGGAGCCTAGAGGTGCCACATTTTGAGGAAGTTGTAGCTTGCACTTGAGATCCTTTGAGATCCTTTTTATGAGAAGTTGGTTAACATGAAGAAGAATACCCAAGTTTTAAGAGATACAAGGCAGCGAGCATATTCTCCAAGGTCAAAGAGTCAATAAGAAGTAAAGTGCTCCATGCTTGAGGGATACCAGGGTAATTTAATATTAATATGTGATTGGAGTTTTTTAAGGAATGTCATAGATATAAGGATGATTGTAACCTTTTTCAGTTTCTAGCACAAATCTCAAGAAGTTGTGCCTTTGAAGCGCCATAAAACATTTCAAATAGTGTTTCACAATTATGAAGTGCCATCTAAAATGGCAAGTGGAATTTCAAGGCAAAATGGGCATGTCTTACTCTGGTTTAACTGTTTTTTGACAGGGAAATTGACTATAGGAACCTACACAAGTGCTTTAAATTGGCATTGACATAAATTTTGACACTAATTTCACATTGAATAAGCTTCTAGAAAACCCTTATACCCCGTCTTTATTCTAAACACAATTTACCACTTATTCTTTCCTCACACTTTCTTCCAGACTGTTTGAGCAAAGGTATCTCCTACACAAACAAGAAGCACTTCTGTTGTGTGTGAAGCATTGTGATCTGGTTTTGGAGTCACAACCAAAAGAGAGTTGTGAGAAACAACATTGTTCCATGCTTCATTTCTTCACATTTTCTTCAACAACTTTTAAGCAAAAGTGTTTTCTATAGCTACAGCAAACATGCTCTGTGCATTTTGGAGAACATGGATATTATTGGAGGCTACATTTAAATTTTCTTACTCAATTATCCTTTCTTCTGGTGCTATTTTATATTTATAGATAGACAAACAGATTTTGCTTCCCTATTTCAACATAACAATACCTCTAATAATGTTGATGCATCACTAGGATAACAATATTAACACATCCAAAGCGCTTCCACAATTTACACTAAACTGAAACTCAATTAAGAAAGTATCCAACAAAATCAAGAATAAAATTCCCCAAGACACTACTAGATCTCATATTAATAAATTTGTATCAGTTAAAAGCTTGATCCAAATTTCTAAATCTTGATCCAAATTTCTAAATCACCAATCCTCATATAGTATTATGATAGAGTCTTATCATAAGAAGAACATCGACATGAAAGTATTGATAACTAAAAACATGTGAAGTGAGATTTACATCTTTCTTTCGTCCCAAAAAGCTCTTAAATCAATTTAGTAGTTCGAGTTGCTATCATCATTTTATTCACCTATACATTTCTTTATGATTTGAACCTTCTCACATTATACTTTAACAAGTTAATGTAGAGATTTATGCTTTAAAATATGTTGTTTGGTCTGTTCTAATTTTTTATAGTTTCTTTAACGAATTAAAGTATATGTTACAGGAGGATCTGTCGCAAGGGTCCTCGTTACATGGGGTTGTCCAAGAATGTCTCCCCTTGGTACACGGGACTGCCCAGAATGTCCCATATATTCCAAAGTGTCCTCGACAAATGGGGACGACCAAGAGATCTGGATTAGGGTTTCAGAACAGAGGAAGGTTTTTTCCAGCCGGGAAGGATTGATTTTCATTTTGAGAGAGGAGTTCTCGCAAAGGCATCACAGTTTCACGAGTACTTTTAAGTTCAACATGACATTATGTATTAAATATATGATATGACTCTGATTTTATTCGTGGATGCATCTCACGTGTTCTACTCTGAATACTTATAGAAAAATCAATAATAAATCAAGGTACACACTATAGACTTTAACATTTTCTTACACAATGGTACATACTATAGACTTTAATATTTTCTTACAGAATGGTACACAATGGTACATACTACATGTCGACTCTGTTTCTAATTTTCATTCTCTCTTAAACTTAAGGAATTATGAAATCCTACTGGAAAACCAGAAATCTGTTTTTGAACCCACAGGATACTGTACATACATAATGGTACATACTACATGTCAACTCTGTTTTTAATTTTCATTCTCTTTCAAGCTTAAGGAATTATGAAGTCCTACTCGAAAACCAGAAATCTGTTTTTTTGAAAGCACAGGATACCGTACAATATATATAACATACATGTTTCCAAAGGTACACCTACCAAATATAGAACTTTTATGACCATTAGTAAAACTATATGGTATACCTATAAAACAATCAACGACAGTCATTCAAAGAATGAACTACATCCTTAATAAAAAGGACAGAATAACATAATGCCTCATTTACAGATCAAGAAAGTTAAAGGCATGGCTCTTCAGAAAAAACAAAGCATTAACTTGGTCCTACAGTAGAAGAACCCAAGGGTCCAGTTACCTAGGTCCCAGACCTGCACACACTTTGGCCTATTATCGAGACTCTGCGCCCTCAATAAAGATTTAATATCAAACGCTACTGCACTGGCCTTCTCATCTATGGAGTTTAGTGGTACTTATTATTGTTCCCAGTGTCAACATTTCCGTAAAGTTTCACCAACTATAACTGTCAATACAGATCTGGATAACAAGGCTGACCAGAGCCAATCCTGCTGAAGCATACATACAAAAATTTACCATGATCTATGAAGTCTATAGCTCTACTTATTAGCGTTCCTCAATGCCACATTGCCAACTTCTCAATTAACGTAGTAATGTTATCATGGATCAATACAAACGAGGGTTAACCAGGAACTGTCAATACAAAATCACGGTTAACAAAGTTAACTATTGCTTATCATGCTAAAACAACATACCGAATGTTCCCGCAATGCCCTTTTCATCGGGGGAAGTCTAACTATGCGTATTCACGCTCTTCAATATTAGATTTCTTGGTAAAGTTAAAACCATAGGAATCAATACAGACAGGATTAACACCTAACTAGAGCCAATGATGTTACATTGTTAAAACATACTAGGCCAACCATCCTAATAATATATGAATAGAACTGAATAGAACAGAGACCGAATTGTCCTAATTTAAAACATCTCCCATTTTTTGGCAAAATCGACAGTAAAACCGATTCTTCATTTATCATTCAGAACAAACAAAAGCGCAAAGAATTGTGTGAGAGTTATAGAAAGGAGACTTGATATGCCTCAAACTTGCTATAATAAGTCCCCAGCATTTTGTTAGTGCTGCTTTATACAATCCTTTGGGCATCGTGGAAGTTAGAAATCCCGAGAAAAACATACTAAATGCCAGATGCTGGATTTACTTCCATTCTGTACAAAAATCAAGATGCAACTGATAACAGCCAAATGCAAAAATCATTTCAATCGCTGTTTCTCCTCTCATTGAGATCTTAGATGTTACTAGAAACGGAACGGAAGTCTTCGTTTCCCAACAAAACCAATAGCCAATCTCCACTGTGCTGTTACTTAACCGCAAAATCAATAGCCCCTGGGTTGTGTGGCCAATGATACCATAAAACTCAAATTTGAGGTCACATCCAAGAATATATACAATGTATCCAAGAATATATACAATGTATGTGGGATTATGTACTCATTCCAAAACTTTTAGGCATCTAGTGAAAGGTTTCTTTATTATGCTATTTGCCCGTCTAGAAAATCAAACATGGGTATTCAAGAATGGCCAATGTGAGCAATGGAAGCTTTGTTCATCACTATAAATATTAAAGAATGGCCCATGTGAGTAGCGAAAGCCTATGAGCAAAGTATTCGAATCCATGCTTTGTTTTATGTTTTTCATATTCTAAACGGAAATTTAAAAAAAGACAATCTTATCAAAGCATGAGAATGAAGCGAACTTCGGCCTGTAAGCCCCTTCAAGTCCTAAGTACTTGTATCCCGATGACCACCCACTGCCTAAAGAATTAGAACAATTACGTTTAACTGTTCCACCTGCCTCCATTGCTGCTTTCAATTTAGCTGAACCTTGTCTCTGTGCCTCCAGTGGTTGCACCTTGTCTCTAAAGCTCCCAATCCTTCTCCCTTCCATGCCAGACCGTCCTCCATAATAGTTGTTTCTCACCTAGAACATCCTAATAACCTCTCTAAAACTCTCAAAACCCACATTTCCACCCCAACTATAATAGTTTGAATGGGACTGAAGTGGTGGCAGCTCCACTCTGAGCGGCCTATATTTGGCTCTGTTACAGATGGTTTCACTGCTGAGACGCATAAAGGCATTAGAGCCGGACTACTCGGGGAATACTACCAGTACAGAGCATCATGCCCAGGAGGAGGAGAAGGGAAAGGAGAAAATTGAAGCAAAAGGCGAAGGCAAAGTCAAGGAAACTGACAAGGAAAGAAGAGGAATGGCAGAGTAATGGCAGCAGATGGTGGTGTCTAGACAATTGCTGTTGGTTCATGAGTCGGGTCTGGTTACTGGTATCAACGCTGTCCAACCTCGTCGAGGCCTTCGACAGTAGCAGACTGACTGGTTTGATTTTTTTCGGAGCTTTCGGTGCCGCAAGGACGACGATTCTTGTAAAGGTGGAAGGGGTTGAAGCCTGAAGGCCCACAACTGAAAATCATTTGAAGAATGCTGATAAATAATATTCTGTTCGCGAGGGGGACTTGTCAACGTCGTCCATAGCCAGGATTCGCAGATTTACTTCCGCGTACTGAAGAACGTTTCTGAGATTGCTTATGGCGAAGACTATCTGCCGGGTCCTTTTCAGCAGGTCCTTTCCTGTCGAGCCTGTGGTGCTTGCCAGCGTCTTTACGATCTGCAGGATCTTTTTCCTCGGGTTCTTTCCTGTCGAGCCTGTGGTGCTTGCCAGTGTCTTTACGATCTGCAGAGCGAGCTCTGACGTCTGGATTGTGAATAATTCATCGTAACCCATGGATTCCGGAAGCTGTTGGTCATAAAGAGTCAGGCATCATAAAAATCGTTCGAACGCAGAGTGTTAAACCCACTTTTCCTGAAATGTTGTAACTGAAAACAACAGGTGAATTGATGCACAGCTATTAGTACAAAGATCTATTCAAAGATGTCAGCCGGAGAGGAGAAATGTAAACGAAATTGGGAGAAGCTCTGATTCAAAAGAAAAGAAAAAAAATCAAAAACCCCTTTCTAGGCAGTGGCTAAAACTTGTGTTTATCTTGCATAATCTTCAATACCTCTAAAAATTATGTAATTAATTTGGAAATTCAAATAGTTGACATAGTTTTTTAAACGTAGATCAAATGATGCCAGAAGCGCCAAAAATTACGTTAAATTACACATATGAAATGTAGCAAAACAAGAAACAAATTTATAAAATGTAGTCACTCTAAGCAAGTTCCGCTTGTGAGATTGAGAGATTATGACTTGCAAGTTCCAGCAAGACGGCAAAAGCTTATTAGTAAGTGGCAAACCCTTACACACTGCTTCAACTACAAATTTATTAATAGCCATCATAGTGACAGAAAATCACTTTGATTTAAAAACGGTATCCTCTTATGCAAAAAGCGTGAAAAATATGATAAACAGTTAAAATTATGAGAGTATGAAGTCTATCTAGCTCGCACCATTTTAACAAAGATCTTTTATTGTTGAAATCAAAGACCCAGAAGCAGAAAAGTGACAGGGCAACAATACTCTGTAAACTGTGAGACTTTACCGCATCAAGCATTAAAATAGGTTTCTTAAAGAAATAAGTAACTAACTTTAGGAGTAGAAAAATTTGTATATGAACGGTTATGAAACTGTTGATTTGACTATCAATGCTCAAATTTTACGCCTGCTTGTAGTCTTCCCTACTTTCTCATTCTCCACGACAAACAACAGGTCAAATTGCTGCCAAAAACCTTCTTAATATCACTGGCCTCTATCTTGGCAACATTAATCTCATCATCTGTCAAGACCAGTGCTGGAACAAAAAAGGGGAGGAAAGAAACAGTCAACAGATGCTTTAGATCTTGTGGTTGATTACACCAGGTGATTTGTGCCACATATGAAGATCAATCTGTCAAGACCAGTGCTGGAACGAAAAAGGAGAGGAAAGAAACAGTCAACAGATGCTTTAGATCTTGTGGTTGATTACACCAGGTGATTTCTGCCATATATGAATACCCTTTGTAGGCAGGAAGCCAAACAACACTAATTTTTTTTGCTCTTTGCACTTCTGTGAAAGCAAGTTCATGCCTCAAAATCACAGTTGTTCCTTGCCCCTCAGATAAAGAAGATCATTAGAATATTGATCATATTCGGCCACAAAAGCAATAATGTGAGCTATATCCTTCCAGAGAGAGGTTTCATAGAAAGGTAATGACTGCTCCATATAAGCCAACAACACATGATTGAAAAAACTGCTACAAGGCTGTTCCCCATTAGAGCATGTGTATTCATACAGATTATTTGAATTATTACTCATTTTATTCCACGCTTAACAGGTGATTTACTGAGCAGAAAAGAACAGAAACCAATATTTACGAGTCTATCAACATTTCCCCACAATGAAATTAGAATAAGTAGATGCGTATCTTGCCCACACGGGGAAAAATAAATAAAATATTTTAATGCTTATATTATTTTAAATAAGTTTTTTTATAATTTTATAAATCATTTTTTTTTTTAATTTCTATTTTTATAAGTTTCAACAAATTTTCAAATCTCACAAAATTTATATAATTTTCAATCTCAAAAAATTTATATATCATTATATTATTATTATCTAATTTTAAAATCATAACCAAGCTAAACATCAAATTGGTGTATGAGATCCCTTTGTTTCTAAATCTATTAAGGTATACATACTTTGTCCTCTGATTTTAAACTTGTGACTTCTTGTGAGAAAACACATGCTCTTAACCATTAAACAACCCCACTCAAACTGTATAACATCACCATAAAAATAAAAATTTATAATCAAAACTTAAATAATGCAAAATAAAAAATAAATTAAATTTTATAATCTTGATCTTCAACCTAAACTAAACTAATAATTACACAAGATCTTTATCCCACAAATATTTCAATTATGAAATAATTAAAAGCCAGTCTTGGGCAACCTTGGCCTTAAAGATTCATAATGATGCTTGTACCCTGGTGAAGAATGGCGATGCTTCGAAAACACTGACGTTAATTTATGATCATCATTCTTGTAGTAGCCTTGGCCTGGGGGGTGTATATTGGAAGGCCATTTCATCAAAACGTTGCACATGAAAGTCCTAACCTCCAGGTTTATTTCCTTCTCCAGCCAAGCAGTTGGGATCCTTTCCAGACTGTAGCAATGGGACAAATTAACATATTGGAGGTTCTTCAGTTTCTCAAAAAAATCTGGGACTATTTTCAAATCACTGCAATGGGAAAAGTTAACATGTTGCAGGTTCGTTAACTTCTCAAAGGAAGCTGGAATGCTGTGGAATTGGTTGAATTTTAAGTCAAGATGTTCAAGGTTAGTCAGATTCCCAAAGGAGTCTGGAAATGTCTGCAACTGGGAATGGGACAAGCAAAGATGTCGGAGGTTAGTCAACTGCCCAATGTCATCTGGAAGCGTCAGCAGATCGGAGCACTCATACAAGTTAATATGTTCAAGGCTCGTCAATCTACAAAAGCAATCTGGAAGCCACTTCAAGTTCGAACAGCTCCTTAATTCCAAGTGTTTCAAGGACTTCAGATCACAGAACTCAGATGGCAAAGTTTGCAGACGCAATCTTTTAAGAATTTCGTCAGGTTCCAGTACAATCTTCTCGATGTGCCTCAGCTTTCCTATGGAGCTTGGAATCTTTAACAGGTCATCAGTAGCGACATACAACTCCCTCAACTGCATAGGCACCTGCAATGCTCCCTCGATATCAAAACTTCTGTGCATTGTGGCATAAGAAGACAAAATACTCAAACCAAAGCAATTTTTACAATTAAGGAAAAGAAAAACATCCTTTTGTCAATAAATTACATGACTACCTACCTCAGATTCATGTTCCCACAGTGTTTTCAATTTGCTCCCCTTTATACATAAAACCCTTAAATTCTTTGTTGGAATCCCCAAAGGTAAGGAAGAGCACGGACAATTAGACCAGTGGAACCATATTAGCTCTGGTGAGTGCCCGGCGCGGAATACTTCATCCAGATCTACATAACCTTCAGCTCTAAGCAGCTGCAAGCTTCTTAGCTGTTCGTTGCTCTTAATCGAAGAACTGCACTGTGCAAAGTTTGTGATTCCACGTACCTAAATTGTTCTCTAGAAACTGTTAGAAACAATGTTGAAACCCTTGCAAAGTTTAAGAATTCAGAATTTCACAGAGGATAGCAATTTTGAAAGGCTGTCTAAAACTTCAACTACTTACCGGTGAATTTGGCGAAAGGTTGAAGTCTTGGTGCCAAAGACGGCGTCTAGGTTCTCTCTCGGCCAAATACCTTCCGAGGTCTCTGAGTTGATCATGCATTTTAATACATTCTTTCCCATCCACCTCCAAGACAGGGTTCAACATACTGCATTTTTTCCGATGGAGCTCCACTAGACACATATCATCTAGCTTCCGAAGGCACAGCTTTCCTGACCACCCGCATCCATTCCATATCCTGATGGCTGTATCCTTGTCTTCCCCTATGAAGAAACAGGCGATGTCTAAGAATACTTGCTTCTCGTCTTCTGCAAGGCTGTCGTAACTAATTTTCAGTGTGTTTAGTATATCCCTGGGAAGTATTTTGGATAATCTTAGCAATTGTTCTTCCCAGTTCTCAAGATCCTTTTCCCCATAAAGAAGCGCCCCAATGACTTTCAGAGACAACGGCAATCCGTTGCAGGCATTCACAAACTTATCAACTACTTCACGAAATCTTGCAACCGGACAAGGTTTGTGGAAGGCGTGCCAGCAGAAGAGCTCTGTGGAATTATGTCGACTGAGGCCTTGCAGCTTGTAAATAGATAACTCTTCAATTCCCCAACTTGTGAGTACGTCCTTGTGGCGAGAGGTAATTAGAATTAAGCTCTTGGAACTAAGAACATCCCTAGCTGGTAAAAGTAATGCATCCAGCTGATCACTATTATCCACATCATCTAAAATGATAAGAACACGAGAGTAAAGGAGATGCATTCTGATCTTCTCTATACCTTCATCAGTGCTGTTCATTTTCTCAGACAACGGAGTTAACTCATCAAGAAGTGTACTTTGTAATGACTTCAAAGAGCTTCCTCTGACATCAAATAAAAAACAAGAACCAGGGTAATGTGATCTCTCACGGTTGAAGAAATGTTTTGCAAGGGTGGTTTTCCCAATCCCGCCAAGTCCCACAATTCCTACAACCCTAGCCTTCCCATTTTCTTGCTGCTTCAATAACACTGTTTCTTCAAATTCTTTTACTTTGTCATCCAATCCAGTCGGATATTTGGAGACATTCAGGGGTGTTTTTCGAACCACTTGCAGCACTCTTTGCACGACATCAACCAACAGCTGCCCCTCGTCACTGAATAATAACCAGAATAAAATTAATAGTAAGCAAGAAAATAGCCCAATATACTTGGAATTCAACAAAATAAGAAAACGAAGATGAACTAACAGGAATAATTAGAGGTCTCACAGGCCACACGCGTCCAGTTCGAAACCGCTTATATCCGCAACAGCAGAAAGAGCCTTCCTCCATTTCCGAATAGTACCCGAGTCGTATCGCCGCTTCTGTTCACGAGTTTGCGAATCAAATGTTTTCTTCTCTTCTAGATTACGGAGGTCTCGAGCATACATTCCAAATTTACCCTTCCACCACCGGCGGGGCCTGAACATGCAGAGAGGCAGAGGATACACTCTGTTGTCTTCCTGCGTCCACCGAAGTGTGGAAGGCTTCACATTATAGAAGACTGGGATAATGGTTGACCCCGACTGCCGTTTCGACTTCACCATGAGCCGCAGTTCATCCAAACACCAGCGTGACTTGCAATAATTGGTAGTAAAAATAGCTATATGGACGGAGGCGGTTCTAATAGCGTCTTTTATCTGAGGAGTTAAATTATCTCCCTTCTGCAATTCTTCCTGATCCAGGAAAACTCGCAATCGGTGATCCGTGAGGCGATGGTAAAGATGGCTGGCAAAGGTTTTCTTAACATCCGGGCCTCTGTGATTGATGAAGACATCATACAGATTACAGTTGGTGTCATCGTCCGTGGAGGTGGAGGCGTAGTTGGATGAAGATGCCATGGATGCAAAATAATAAAAAAGTAATGCGAGAGATTGGGAATAATCACCTCCAATATTTCCGTATTGTTGAGCTTACAAGTGCAAAGTGGGTACCAGTTGCTTCAAGTCATCACCAATCCTTTGTTAGGCTGTGTCTCTAACTCTATCTCTCAATACCTTGCCAGTCGGTTAAACAAAACTGCAATGCAGCGATATGCCCTTCTCTGTTGTTTAATTGTCTGATAAAATGAATAAAAGCCCTTACATAAGAGTTCGCGAAATGGATACCCCAATTTTCGTCGAAATGGATATTCAATTACCTGGCAATTTCTCTCGCACTCCAAAGGTTCGCGTTGCATTGCAACCACGAAATAGGTACCCAATTGACTGGCAATTTATCTTGCAATCGCAACTTTCCTGTTGTATTGGAATATAATATCTCTTTATTGGGTGCGGGGCTGAATTTTCGCGTGGACTTATTCAATATAATCGGCGATTTGCAACTTTCCTGTTGTATTGCAATATAATATCTCTTTATTGGGTGAATAATTTTGGCGTGGACTTATTCAATAGAATCGGCCGGGAGCCTTAAATTAAATGATGTTGTCAGAGGAAAAGGTCGGGAAACTTCAATGGTGCAGGTAAATGTCGCTTAAATGTCTTTCGCTGCGCTTTATAGGTGGAAAATTATGTATTTTTTAATTATAAATCTTTTTTTTCCTTTTTTAAAATAAGCATGGTATTATCACATTTTTTTAATGTGAATTTTTTTTTCAATATAATTAATTTAAATTAAAAAAAATTTATATAAATATATATATAATATAGATAAATTCATAGTAGTGTAATAAAAAATATTCAAAAAATTTAAAATTTCTATGATAAAGTGAGATGAAAATCTCAATACTTAAAGACATGTCTCTTTTAAAATGTATATATTTTAACTTATATCTTAATACTTTTTATACTTATTCAACTATATAACTTAATTAAGTAAAGTCTTTTTCTAAAATCACATATATAACTTAATTTTCTGGTAATTTTTTATAGACGTTAATTTATAAAAGGCATCAATAAAATTTGCTACATTATACATTTCATATTGTTAAATTAAAAAAGATCATAAAAAATAATTAAATTAAATTTTATTTTTAAATTATTATTATTAAATAAAATAATTAATTTTTAATTTATAACTTTATTTAAAGTATTATTATTATTATTATTGATATAATAATTATTTTTAATTTATAAGACTCTTTTTAATATGGGTAAGTGTGTTGAAGCTTCTTATGAATTGTTGTCAATCTATGTTTACCGCTCATTTAATTGATATGGGACTAAGCTAATTTAATAATTTTGCAATTTTAAATATCTTAAAAGTTTTTTTAGAATGTTTAATTATTTATGTATTTAAAAACATATTTTAAACTATAAGAAATCACACTCTTGCTCAAATTTGTATAGCTAAATTATGATCCAAAAAAATATGAGTCACATATTGACAACTCAAAAATTTTTGCAATAACGTTGTGTTGATTTTTATAACAAATCATATCCTAACTATTATTAAAAATATTTCATAAATATTTTATAAAAGTTAAATCCCTACCATTCATAATTAAATTAAAATCGTGAAACTTTATTCCAAAATAAATACATATTTACCTAAATATAAATAACAACTACAAATTAAAATTTAATATATTATATAAATTAAAATAATAAAATCCATATTGATAACATAAATAAATATAAAAAATTATTACTAAAATAGTAATCATTTATATATAATATATATATATATATATATATATATAATATATAATTATTAAAAATAATATAAACAAATAAAAAAATCAAGTAAGTATATATGTATGTATTTTATATATGATGTATTTTATATATTATGGTTTTAATAAAATAAAAAATAAGAATATTTCTATATAGAGAGATAAGAAGGGTGGTAAGAGGGGAGGGGATATCTATAACCCTCTTGAAATAAAAGTCTTATAGTACTTGTGGAATTTGAGAAAGATTACAAATAATTAAGAAAAAACCTATGGCTTATTACAAGGCATCCTTCTTGCCTAAGAAAATTAAGTTTCTTCCCTCATTGTGTTGGGGGAACTCTTATTATTATTTATCACATGGATAAAGATCCATCTCCAAGGGATAAGTGTTTGAATAATTTTTTAAAACTTGTCAAGAAGGCAATTGTGGTAGCCCTGGTAATTTTTTCCATTTGTGAAAGGAAGTATAAGTATTTCATGCAAATATTTGACAAAATGGGTTGAGTCAAGGAACATGAATTCCAGGGGCTAAGGATGGCGACTTGAATGGGATGCTCAGGTTTACTTGTTGTAGGAAAAAATTGGATTATGTTGACAACCATTAAAAGTTGTTTGGTATGTTTTAATGGACTGGAATGTATGAATTAAAGGAGTAGCATCAAAAGAATGCAGGCCCATGCTCGCTTGGAAAATTCTATATGGAAAAAGGACAAGGAATTAAAGAGAAAAATGAGAAGGTTGCCAGCTTGTGAGGTGTGTCGGTCACCCAATGCAACAAGCTAATAGACAAAAACAAATCTGGGGGATTTTTGGATAGGCGACACCATTGGAAAGGCTAGCAAGAATATGGTAGAAACAAGTCATTGTTTGAAGGAAAATACCATTCAAACAACTGAGATTAGGGCAAAAGAAAACAAGGGGGATTTGGAAAAAAGAAAAAGAAGAGAACACAAAGCAAGAGAGGAGAGAAATCGAAAGACAAGGAGAACGTAAAGGAGCAATAGAATTGTTTTTTGGTTGCCAAGTAAGAAGTAAGAAATCAATTCCAGGTGAGGAATTAACTCCTTTGGATTCCCCATTGACCGGAGGGAGGAGATGGATTTTTGTTGAGTTCCCTAAGGGATGGGGTGGAGGAATTGTTCTTGAAAAGTTCCTAGACAATTTCTAGAAGCATCCTTTGTAAGATTCCCAACGGGAAAATTCTAAAAGGATCTGGATCACCAAAATGTTTCAATTAATAACAATTATCCAATCTCATCATAATGCATGCATTTACAGTTAAAACATTTGAGAAATAAATTTTCCAAAACACAGAACACAGGTTAAACTAGAAGTAGAAACCATTCTATTTAATAAATAATTATAGGACAATGTATGGCAAGACGACTGCTCAACAAAGAATCAACGAACTAAACTCTGAAGCACAATCGTGGACCTTGAATGGATCCACCAGACAATTACACCCACAGGATTTTCATCCCTAGGATCAAACTGGAACTTGCCTTGCCAAGTTCTCAACAAAGACAAAACATATAGACAACTTAGGATGATCCAAATGCCCAGCTTCTATCCCCTTTAATAGGCTTGATAGACTATCTAGAAACCTTATTTTATTATCTTCCCTCGAAAAACGAAGGAAAATACCATAGGAAAATCTCATGGGAAAATACCATGGTAAATACCATGGGTACATTCTGTCCATTTTGACCATATCTGTTATAGCCCTAGTGAAACGTTCATGTAATAAACGTTAACAAAGGCAAAATAAGACCACGGTTAAGGGACACTTATTCCAAGCTAAATGTTGGCCAAGGATATCCTAGTGGGCATCACTGGATGTGAGTTTTGGCTAAGGAAAATTGGCTAAGGCTAAGACAAAGGCATTAAAAGGAAAAAATACATTTTTGGCACATTTATTTATGAAAATAAAGGAAATTAGGAGAAAAGTAAGGTGAAACGTCACAGGTTGCATGTGAGGAGGAAATGGAAAATGAAGAAATTAGAGGCCTCATTAATAAAAAAGTTTCTCAGGTTCAGTTGGAAAGTTTTGATCAGTGTAACTTTTTGTTAGTTCAAGTTTGGAAATCTCTCGTTTTTCTCTCTCTCTCTCACACTCTTGGTCACTTAGAGTCTTTGAGCACTCTAGTTTGGAGCAAGGAAAGGAAAACCAAGTAAAGGAAAGGAAAAGAAAGCAAGGATCAAGGAAAGGAAAGCGGGATAAAGTAGCTTCAACATAAATACTTGCAGATAATCTTTTGCACGTGTGATTTCCTAGCTGGTTTGGACATGCATGACTTTGCATGTTGGTGTATGGTTTTCTTGTTGTCAGTGGCATGGTTTTGTAAGGTTATGACAATGGTTTTCAACCTAGCCTTTCCTTTTTCCGAATGCCATGGTATGTTGGGATGTTTATTCAGTTTTTGAGCTTTGGTTTGTTAGATGGATTTCGGAATCTAGGGCGCAGGTGGTCTTAAGTTCCATTCCCAAAGGCCTAGGAATCCCTTGACCGATTTTGGTAGGATACATGGTAAGGTTTGAGGGAGAAGTCTGGGTTTAGGGCCTAGTGATCCAGGTTCAGATTGTGGTAAAGTGATCCAGGGATCTTTTGCTTATAGATGTATCAAAAGAATCGCATGTGAAAATTGCAGCTTAACCATAGAAATTTAATGTGCACATGAAAGAAGAAGAAGAAACACATAAGCCTGAAGAGAAGACAACAAGACTTGATAATGAAGTTCATCCAACTTGGACTACGTCTCCGAGCCCTGCTCGATCAATGGGGAGGCCTTCATTCATTAAATGGAATTTTAAAGGAGAATGCAATCATCAGTTACATAAAAAGGATTCTTATACCTCCATACTGAAAAAGGATGAGAAAATGACAACTCAGATGGAGAAACAGATAGAACCACTATGTTCGTGGCATCAAGAAGGACAAAAACCATATAAAATTTGTCCAATTCAGACAAAATGAACAAAAGCCCCTCCTGCAAGCTGTTGTCTCAAACTGCGTGCCAAAAACCTCTCCCTCCTGCACTTTTCCACATGCATCGAGTTTTATAACACAATGCCGCTTAAAAATTTGGGGTTTGTTCATTTAGAATAGAATCCATTCTATCGAATGTATTGACGGGCGCAACAAACTCTGAAAATAGTCTTTTTCCGCTTAAACAGACAATACACGAAAAACACTGAAAAAATGGAAAAACCAGACTTCAAAATATATGAAATCAGGGTTATAAACCCATTGGATCCGCGCTTTATCACAAGTCACAACCACAAATCACCGATTAGATCTAGATCATTGATCTGTTTCTTGATCGAACGGTCAATATTGCTTCGCATGTCACTATCGCATCGACCCTTTGTATCGGGGATCGCCGATCTCCAGACCGCCGATTTAATCTTGACTGTTGATCTATTTTCCGATCCAATGACAGAGATCGCACGTCACTTATCGGCATATTGCAATCACAATGGCCCCGGGGTCTTCCCTTTTGTTATTATGATCGTCGATATCACAATCGCAAGTTGGCTCTACCCGAGTCCCGATATCGCGTGCCTGCCTTCCTCTGACCCGATATATCAGAGATCGCTGATCAGGGATTTTAAAGGCCTTTGCGTTAAGTCTGCCCTTTGGACTCCTACGATTGTGATTTGCCTTTATAAGGCTAAAAACCCATTTTTTAGAGAAAATGCCTCCTTTTTCAAAGGAACAAAGGCAGACTCTTTTGGCAATAACTTCATCATCCGAAGTCCATTTTAGCCCATTCAAGTTGCAGTATATTCAGAATGAAAAGATCTACGCAACGGGACTATTTCCAGGAGCATCCTTGGACTTTCATTTTCCCTTGTTTCCGCAAGTCAACCCAGAACTTTGACTGCTTCCATCTCCTTCATTCGGACTCGGATTGGAGTGTTGTTTGCATCATTGGAATCAAGGCGATGAGCACTTTGATCTGATGTCAAGATAATTTCCTTTCTGCCACTTTAAATTTTGAGCTTTTCCCATGCCACTATGTCTGAAGATCCGCCTAGATCAATCCTCCCCATTGAGGAGCTTTTGGACTGCCAAAAGCTTTATCAATCATTTGGAAAGTGAGGGAATTGTTCCCTCACTCTTTCTTTCTCCAGCCATTTTTCCTTGCTGGGGTGCATCCCCTTGAAACCAACTCGAAGGTATTCCACATCTCCTCGTCGTGAAGTGCTGGTTCTTCTGTCAAGGATGATGTCTTCAGGTAACTCATCGAGATACTCTGGTGCAAAATCATCAACTGTAGGAACTGTGCCTACCTCCTCAGTGTCCATAATCAATGGTGGCTCATATAACTTTAAGTTCTCCACATTCACTATGGAGTACATCTGCATATATATAAGCAAATCAAGATGAAAGGCATTGTTTCCAATCTTCTCCAAAATGGTGAATGGACCATACCAAATTGTTCGCAACTTCTTCCCTTCTCCCTTCATCTTTTCCTTGATGATATGGAACCACACTTTGTTGCCCACTTGAAATTGATGGTCGACTCGGTGTTTATTATGTTGAGCCTTGTAACGGGCTTGACTTTTCTCCAACTTCTCTTGTACTGCTTAGTGAATCAACTGGATCCACTGAATCAACTGCTGAGCTTTGTCCCTGTCATTACATCCATTGGAGTCATCTTCCCTTCCAAAGACCATATCAAAAGGGTCCTTTGGTAGGTAACCAAAACATGTATCAAATGGTGAACGTTGTGTAGATGAGTGCATTGCTCGGTTGTAGGAATGCTGCACATATGGGAGATGTTCATCCCACAACTTAGGATGTTTCCCACAATAGCCTCATAACAAGTGTATCACGGTGCGGTTGACAACCTCTATCTGTCCATCAGTCTAGTGTGTGCTAGTATTGCAGCAAGAATGTTGCAACTCCTGGGCTACCAACTTTACTTTTATCAACCTGGTAGTTCGTAACAAACTTGGAAGCATCGGTGCTATATGCACAAGTACTAGTTCTCACTGCAGGTTGTCACTTGGTCAGCCGGCGCGAGATCACTAGGAGCTCAAGCCAACTTCTATAGATTTCAGAAGAAGCTCTATGTGTGATTAAAGGAAAGAAATATTACTCTACAGATGCTATTCTAACTACAGAAAGGAGAAAGACTGGAATGTAAAGCAAAACCTAATAAACCCTAATTAACAAGCTAATTATACTTTTGCCAAAAACACTATGAAAACCATGAAAGAAATGCCACTACCTACTCAAGGAAGTAAAAAACATCTAACCATGCTATTTCTGGAAGTAAATAAGCAAAAAATATATTTTTGGATTTTTATGTGTTTTTATGTGAATTTAACATGCATCTAATTTATTGTGTGTGAGTGTGGCAGCAAACAGGTGGCGTTAGAGGGTGGTTTTGGAGCTTGGGAGGATGTAGGATGGTGTGGATGGGTCCTAGGAGGTCTTAGGTGGCCTTCTGGAGGATTTTCCCACACTCATCCTTCAAAAGAAAGCTTACAGGAAAAACTATAGGAGGACATAGGAAAACTACAGGAGGAACACAGGGAAACTACGGGAGGCCTACAGGAGGAGGCCGATAGTAATATTCATTGTTTTGAGAGTGGGTGGAAAAGGTGGATGAAGGTTGGAATGAGGTGTTAGGGTGCCTAAGGTATACCATGAATCACCAGGAGAGAGAAAGATGATTGGGTTTGCTCAAGGAGAGAGGAAGAAGTTCTATGAAAAATGAAGGAAACTAGGGTAGAATTGAGGTGAGGTTTGGGAGACCTATAAGGCATGGATCAGATGGAGGGTGTGATTTATGGTAAGCTGGCCTACTGCTGGAAGAGATCTGCAGCATAGAAACTGACATTCAACCAAGAAAATCAAGCAACCAATGAAATAAGTGCATCCTAGGAAAAACAGAGTTTTGCATTAAAATGGCCTAAACTATGATGTATAGAAGAAAATGCTGGGAAATGTTGTAAGAAAGGAAAGCATGCAAAATGACTATTACAAATCAGGAAGTGAACATGATAAAGAAGATCTAAAGCAAAGAAAAACTGGACTGTCAACCTACTAGAGAGCTGCAAACACTAGAAGTCCTAGGAATGAGGAAAATCTCTGTTTTTTGGGCAGCAAGAGAGTATTTGCCTCAAATCATGGTCCCATAGGGAGGAAGAGAGACCAAGGCACTGTTGCTAGCCTTTTAAATCTTCTCTGGTCACTGCTTAACCTACTACAGAAATAAAAAATGGAAGCAAGCTACTTAAATCATCAAAAGCAACCTATTCTTAACCATAAGAGAAATACATCTAATAGAAAACTAATCTACAAACTGAAGTAAAGCATACAAATACAAGTAAAGAGAAGCTTGGCTACTTGGATTGGGCACTAACCCAAGAGCTTCAGACCACTGAGGTAACTCACTGCTAGCTCAAAAAGGATTCCATCTTCATTATCAAAAAGATTACATAAAATTGTCATAAAATAATAAGCTCGAAATTTGAGCAGAGTTTACACAAGAAAAAAAAAAAATCGACCCTAGTGAGGCCCTAGGCCTATCTAATTATACATCTAAATCTACCAACAACTTCCTTAAAATCAGGGGCGCTTGGCTCTCAAAACTCGAGATAACTATCAATCATCTTCCACTTGCTTGACTGCCTTCTAGTGCATGATTCGGCTGCTTGTACTCCGAGCTGAATGAAGGGGAATTCAAAGTGAGGAGCAATAAATGAGGGGGATTCCCTCCTATAAGTCCTCTCCTCTATCTACTTTGAGTTATTTCTGCAGTTTGACCACTAGATCCTTGACTTTGATCTCGAAATCCATCAATAATCTGCATTAAATACATGTTAGACCACATGGCATAATAACTAACTCAACTCACCCTATAAGCATAAATATAATCAGAAACTCATACAATAAGCTAAGAGAATGGTTGATTTGACTAGATTAGGAGGTAAAATGAGCCCATATAATTACCCATTTATGAGGCTCATCATCACCCCCCTACTGAAGGTGTTTCTCATCCCCTAAGCAACCTAGTCAATCTCTTGGCCTTTCATGGCCCTGGTGGCATCCCTAGCATTCCAAGCTTTTGACGTTGTCTACTCATGTTCTCCATAAAATCATGTATTTTTGTCTGTCGTTCCACTGCTCCTTCTCTTCTTCTTCTCTTCTGCCTTCCAGCATGCCTAATATGAGTGGAGGACTCAATTTGAGGCCAATCCATTTAACCTTCAGCCTTTGCATGGAGTGCTTGTACATTTGTACTCTTTTCATTGCCTCCTTCAACCTCATGGGGGAATGGTATTCTCTGATCTCCAAGCTGTAGGGTAGGGTGTTCCATCTTCTCATGCATGTATGCACAAAGTGATCCCCAAGTAGCCTAAGCATATATTCAAAGTGTGCAATGGCTTGTTCCTGATTGGCTAGATATTTAGGGGCAATCTAAGGGTCATTGGCAAGAATGTTGTGTGTGCTGATGAGTGCCATAGGATCTGATGGCTCAGCTCTTATCATCAATAGTTCATTCTGCTCTTTTATTAACAATATTTTCATTTATGCTGCCCTCAATTCTTCATGGTTCATCCATGACGCCATGGCCATTAATTGTAGATCCCCTAGCTTGGCATTGGGGTCCCACACATTCAAGTCTGTGAGGTCCATGTTGTGAAGATAAAACTCTGCCATCTTTGCTTTGTCCTCGGAGGTGCTTTGGTCACACAAATCCATGAACTGTCTGTAGTCTTGGAAAGGCATTATGCCTCTTTGTGCCAAAGTTTTTATTTGGAATTGAAGCCATTGATCCTTCAGATAGAGGCCATAAGATTTGGCTGGTGTTCTGCATTGTAATGCTTCTATGGATAAGCTGGCCATGTATGCCAAATGAGTCTCTTTCTCCTGCAGCTGCCTCCTTAGTAATTCATTTTCATTCTTAAGGTGGCTTCTTATAATGGCTTCTCTGTCTTTGAGAGCACTCAATTCCCTACCCATTTCCCTGAGTTTGTCTTCCATGTGGCCAATATCCT